>OZ020276.1:3252635-3280419 GCA_963971205.1 Aethes cnicana | reverse complement strand
ATACTGCGGCGGACACGGCCTATAAAAACACGATCCCGATCACAACTCGAATGGCAGCGCGCTGTAGTGTCATAGTGTGCGTGCGAAGACGTCTGTACACTTGTAAATGTGTACCACTATACACGGGCCAATGAGTCACTCACCATCTCCGGATGGAGGTGAGGCTAGATTCAGGCGGGTGCTTCCACGGCCATTCTGTATATAGTAGGTACTATTAAATATTCTGTGCTTAAGCTAAATTTCATCGTATTGAAAGATATGAGACACAATCCCACCACCTCCCACGATGAACCAAGGTCCTCAGTAGGCAAAAGATTTGCCCGCATGCCACCAAGTCTTGAAAGTAAATCGGCTTAATGCTAATCCTGACCAATGAATCTAGCATCTCGTCCCTCCCTTTCCCAGCTTTACAGCCTGCACTCCCAATGGACGTGTTCGCGCGTTTCAGAGCCGACGCCACAAGGGAGATAACTTATAATTGACTTTATATTCAAGTAGCAACCATGAAAATCTCACCGATGCAGTTCCTCATCCCATAACTGAAGGGCATGAACTGCGCGGGGTGCTTGAGGCTGCCCTCCAGGAAGCGCGCCGGGCGGAACTCCGCGGCGTCGGCGCCCCAGTAGCGCGGGTTGCGGTGCATGGCCCAGATGTGAAGTAATATGGACATGCCAGCTACCACGGTCTCCCCAGTGGCTTGGCAAACGTTAAAAAGGTTAATGGCTTTCTTATTCGAAAGAAATGTTCATAAGATAAACGCAGGTATTAACGACTCACCGAAAATCTGCAGGTATTACCGACCTGTTTATGTTTTTGTTTCCAATCCAATTTTCAAGTTCTAGAAATAGTTCAGTTTTAGGTAGGTAGTGGTAGTACTCGTTTTTTACGCTTTTACGTTTTAAGCACCATATACCTACTAAATATTACGTTAGTGTATGTGGCCATGCGAAAAATCGATAAAAAAAACATCAGTTTCTGCGGGGACATCAAGAACCACAGCTCACTAATACTGGCTCTTATTTTTTTCTAGTAACTATGTGACTTTTCTGCTTAAGGCATTTATACAAATATGTCCTATAATTTGTCTTGTATTAATGAATAATTCTGAAGCTCAAGGGGGAAATATACAAGACCATAGTGGGACCTGTCGTAATGTATGGATCGGAATATTGGGCCACAAAAAGGACGGATGAAAATAAATTGCATGTGTTTGAGATGCGCCTGTTGAGATGGATGTGTGGAGTAACGAGAATGGACAAGATAAGGAATGGGTATATAAGGGGGAGTTTGAAAGTAGCACCAGTAGTGGGAAAATTGAGGAACAACAGGTTAGCGTGGTATGGGCATGTTATGAGAAGGAATGAACGCCATATAACGAAAAGAGCTATAAATATGAATGTGGATGATATAAGCTATGGATGGATTGTGTGAAAGGAGATATGCTTAAAAAGGGTGTGAACTCTGAGATGACGGCTGACAGAGAGAAATGGAAGAAAGGAACATATTGTGCCAACCCCACGCAATGTAGGATAATGGTAAAGGCGTATCACATTTCATTAAAAAAATCAATTTCAAAGGATAAAACTTAAATTAAAATAGGACCGCGATAGCTTCGTAATATTTAGTTGTGGCGTACGTACTATCGACCCAGAAGTCGGTAATGGCCGCAACATAATTATTCATATTTTTCTCTTTTATATAAATTATTAAGGTGACTTTTGATATATAGTAGTTAATTACCTTGATCGATTGGTTTTAAATTTTAAAATTTTCAAACTCATTTAATACGAGTACTTAAATCTCGCGACAAGCTTTTATATCTTCTTCTATCTATATATCTGTACTATAACAAAAGGGTATTTTTTCTGTCTCTTTCTTTCTATTTGTCTGTTTATTAGAGTTAATCTCCGGTACTCCTGAATCGATTTAAATGCAGTTTTCAAAAGTAGATAGAGCATCATTCGGAGCTACATATAAGCTTGATGTTTGATTAAAATCGGATATCGGAAAGAAAAGTTATTGTCAATTTTATATTCCACGCAGACGAAGTCGCGGGGCACAACTTTAACACTTTGAAATAAAAGCTTATTTCTTTAAAAGATTTTTACAACTAAAAATATCCGTAGGTATAATAAAAAAATATTCGAATGGTAAGTCTCATGAGTTTAAACTACTTACAAAATGTAACGTCCTGGTGTGCTTGCCTTGTAGTGACTGGAACTGGTGGGTACAGCCGTAAGGTTTCCTTTAGAAACGCCTCCAAGTATTTAAGCTTTGGTAAATCTTCAAATGTCAAAGTTCTATCTCCAAGAACTTCGGTAATCCTGCAAAAGTGTTGTCATGGGTCGGCGTGGCGTAATCAAAATGAAACTGCATTAGGTACTAAACAAAAGGGTCGACCGGTTATATTGTAGAAACTTAACTTAAACACGTACGATGAAATGGGTTAAAAAGTAATAAAACTAAGAGATACTTATAACTAGAAATTATCCTATAAATTGTTGAGCGCCAAGAGGGTTTTAAGTCAAGCTAGGGAACCCTTCTATTCCGAGTTGCCACCGACTAGCATCAGTCCCAGGGTAAACGTGATTGAATTGGCAAGATCACGAAGGGCATGTCCACAGGCCCTTCGGATATTTTAATGTCACTCACAAAATGATATTTCCGTAAATTGCTTCAATTATGTCTTTGACCACTGTATTTCGATCACATAATTCTCGAGAAGTGGGTATATTTGCCACCGCTCATAACTTCGAGTTACATGTCTGCTCTTAACGAAGGAATGAAGTGGAATCCTCGCTTACCTGTTTTAGTTTCATTCTTAAAGCAAATGATTTTCTAAACTCCACACATGAGCAAAGAAAAAGTTACTGTCACCACTGAGGATCGAACCTGAGCCTGAGCCCAGCGCTCGTGTCGTGCGCTCTCTTAAACAACTACGCTGCCGTGCCGATAAGGGATGTGTCGAAACTAACGTACACACTGTATCAAGTAATGCCGTCGCAACTGAATCTTTCATTACAAATATCCCCTCCCTCGAGAAAAATCTTTTAGATCCTTTGCATGCCAATTACCTATAGGTTTCCCGAAAGCATTATGTAGTCGATATACATTATCAGAAATCTTACTGACTATAACTGCTTTTTCAAACTTAGGCGCCAATTTCGCCATAAAATTCGGGGCGCTAGACAGCACCTTATTTCTCCTCCAAACTGTATCACCTACTTGGAAGCTACACGGACGCCGTTTGCTATTGTAATAAGTTCTGCTACGCTCATGTGCTACTCTTAAGTTTTCCTGAACTTTTCTGAAAATACTTTTACGGATTTCTACACCTCTAACGTAATCGGAAACATTCACCTGACAATTGCTGATTAGGTCTTGAGACAATGGACGAGATACTGGGTTCACTCGATTCGGCACTGATGTCTCTCTACCTAAGAACAGGTACGACGGGGTGTACCCTGTTGTTTCGTGAACGGCATTCCTAATCCTCCTCCTCCTTAGTCGTTCACTCTTGACAGAGTGGTCGTGGTTTCATGACGATGCATCTGCTGATGAAGCTCTCCCTGCGATGCGTCTCCATTTGTTGCGGTCTTCGGCATTACGGAAACATTGGACTATTGATGCTTGCGTCGCAGCTTTTATCAGATCTGTCCAACGCGTGGGTGACCGGCCGCGAGACCGCTTGCCCTGTACTTGTCCCTGGACAACGAGTCGTTCCATGGATTGCTGATTCCGAGCGATGTGTCCAAAATATTTGAGAATTCGTACTTGCACAGTCACATTCGCACTCACTTCACTTGCGCATTCCTAATAGCATGGCCTATATGGTGCAAGTTTTCATCCCACGAATTATGCTTACCTGCCTTAGTGTACGTAGCAATCATGGTGCCAATAACTCGATTTACTCGTTCTGTCGGGTTGCTCTGCGGGTGATAATAAGGGGTGAACCATAGTTTGCTGTTGTATTTATCAGCCATGTCTTTGAACAACTGAGACACAAACTGTCGGCCATTATCACAAATAATTGCCCGAGGTGCCCCATATAATAGAATTTGTTTTTCCACAATATCACAAATTTTATCTGCTTTACCCGTTCTCATTGGAAACAACAACACGAACTTACTAAAACAACACGTGATCACCAGTAACATGGTGTTGCAATTTTTGCTTTTTGGAAATGGTCCCATCAAATCCAATGAGATTACCTGCCATGGCTGTACCATCTCTCTTTGTTCCCCCATCGAACCAAGGGGTGCTTGTTGTGAGACCTTATGCTTGGCACAACATTCACACTTTCTTACATATTCTTTCACGTCCTGCAGTAAATTAAGCCAAAAGTATTTATGCTTAATTTTAAAGTACGTTTTCCTTACCCCTAGGTGACCTGCTGTCACATCATTATGGCATTCTTTAAACACCTTATCTCTAAGTGCCTCCGGTACATATAATTTCCATTCTTCCGTGTCATTAGGAAACTGACTTAGTTTTATCTTTTTATATAATAGACCATCTGTCACCATCCAATCTGGTGATGATTTTTTATCTATGACATCACTCACTTTAGTCTTGTACCAAGTATCTTTATGCCGTTCTAAAATGTCTAAAGTGTCTACTTGTACTTGCGTTTGATTTTCCGTACCACGTGACAACGCATCAGGTACCACGTGACTCTTTCCGGGACGATGAATAATATCATAGCTAAATTGCTGCAATTTCATAGCCCACCTAGCTAGTCTTCCATGGGGGTCTTTCATTTTGTGCAACCATTGTAGCGCACTATGATCTGTCACCACGGAAAAGTGTACTCCATCAATATATGGCCGGAACTTTTCAATGGCGTACACTATGCTTAGTAACTCTCTTTCAGTGGCTGAATATTTCTTTTCCCTGTCGTTGAGTTTTCTACTTAGATAAGCGATCGGCTGCTCACTGTTCCCATCCTTCTGGCATAATACTGCTCCAATCCCATTATTCGATGCGTCGCATTCTATAACAAAGGGTTTTGAGTAATCCGGACATGTTACCACTGGTGTGGATGTCAGGAGGGTTTTCAGTCTTAAGAATGCTGATTCTGCCTCCTCTGTCCAATTGAGCCTTTTACCCTTTTTCCCCTTTGTTAAGTCGTGAAGCGGTGCCGCCACTATCGAAAAGTTTTGGACAAATCTTCTGTACCAGCTTGCCAACCCAATGAAACGTTTTAGTTCGGTAAAGTTTCTTGGTCTAGGAAAATTAATAATGGCGGAAACCTTTTCTGGATCTGTTCGAAGACCATTCTTATCAATGACATAACCCAAATACCGCATACACGAACGAGCAAACTTGCACTTTGTAGTGAAACACTCGTCTGTTAGTCAAATACTGATTTATTTGTCATAATGCGGGTAGTCCTTACAGTAAACATTAAGTACCCTCTTATTATACTACATCTTATCCCTCTAAAAGAAAAAAAAATAGGTAACGAGTATATACATATCTAGACTTTACATCTAACATTAATCTATAAGTTCAACATAAGCGTAAAGAAAATGGCACAGTAAAGATACCTCAAGGAAGCTGTGTTTACTCTTAGGTAAGTATTATGTATTAATTAAATGTATATTTATATATTAAAAAAAAAAAAAAACACCACCTTTACAAGATTTAACTACTATGTATATACACAAATAGGTATATATTTTTAAAAACTGATAGTTTAAAGAAGTATACAGTTTAGATTACTTTTTATAACGTACTTTACAATTGTATCAGCGACATATATTTATGTCTAGGGAGGTGAAACTGTACTAGTACTTGGTTGAACTGCCTCAGTACTAGTACAGTTTCACCTCCCCTGACCCGCTCAAAAACTAAACTACTTAAAAATTGGGAACAAATAAATGATATGTTTTAGCATAGTTGGCTAAATATAAATTGTAGACATAAATATATGTCGCTGATACAATTGTAAAGTACGTTATAAAAAGTAATCTAAACTGTATACTTCTTTAAACTATCAGTACATGGTGGCAGCGGTGGTCACTTATTTAGTACTTATCACGGGAATATCGGTTCAAATATAATTATTTTGTCGCAAGTATTGCTGTGCTAATAAGTGATTAACGTTATTTCAATGGAACACGCGCGTCCTCCGGCCGATCTAGTGTTAGAAGGTGGCCCCGCCGCGCGGGCCGAAGCGTGGCGAAAATGGCGGAATCAATTTAAGGTTTTTCTCAAGGCGTCGGGAGTGGGCTCGGAGCCTGCGGGTGTGCAGGCTAGTCTGTTAGTCAAATACTGATTTATTTATTATAATGCGGGTAGTCCTTACAGTAAACATTAAGTACCCTCTTATTATACTACACACTTGTTCACGTTGATTGTCAAATTGGCTGTGCTTAATATTTCACCCACCTTTTTTAGTAGCTCTATGTGTTCTTCAAAGGTTGATGTCGCTATCACAATGTCATCTAAGTAGGCCCAGACCTTGTCCTCATTGGAGTGAAGAAGAATATCCATCAATCTTTGCTGGGTCTGTGACGCGTTTACTAAGCCGAATGGCATAACTTTAAATTGAAACAGACCCCTCCCAGGTACTGCAAAGGCTGTCTTTTCTTTGCTACTTTCATCTAATGGAATTTGCCAGAATGCTGAATTTAGGTCCAGGGTACTCAGAAACCTAGCATTCCGAAGACTGTCTATGACACTTGTTACCCTCGGCAGCGGATACGTGTCCCTTTTAGTGACCCTGTTCAGTTGCCTGCTATCCAAACAAAGGCGATTGGTTCCGTTGGGCTTTTTAACGATTAGAACTGGGGAACACCAAGCACTGTGAGATGGCTCAATGACGTCATCTTGCAACATCTTGTCCAATTCCTTCTCAATTTCTGCTTTAACTACTGGGGAAAAATTGTATTGTTTTTGATGATTGGGCTTATTATCTCCAGTATCAATGGTGTGCTTTAAAATATGGGTTCTACCCAGTCCATTACCAATGGCGTCTCTCAAATGACTTATCACACCATTGAGACGGTCTCGTTGTTCCTCCGTCAACTCATCTCTACTTATGATGACTGGTTCTTTCAGCGATATGTTATTTAAATGTATCAATTCCTTTGCCTCACCCTGAAAGTGAAGGCCAATGCCAAATTCGTCAAAGAAATCTTTACCTAATATCAATTCTTGGTTCGATTTCGACATCACCAAGGCCGGTATCACCTTGAACTGATTATCAAGAGTAATTGGAATGTCAAACCTTTCAGTGATCTCATGCACTGCACCGTCAGCTGTCATAACCTTATTTTGTCTAACTTTAGCACCCTTTAGTCCAATCGAACCCAAAATCGACGCAAAATTCTGATTTATGACCGTGCGATTTGCCCCTGAGTCTAGCAACCCCACGAATTCATTGTCAAGTACATTCACCTTAAGGTAGGATCTGTTATCATATTGTTTTTTTACTACTACGGGACATAGCTCACCATCTTCATTTGCGAAGTACTTCCGGACTGTACCTACCCATTCCTGCCACTCTTTACTGTTACGATCAAGGGAGGAGTTCAATTGGCAGGTTTTGAGCTGCTCCCCTTGCCGTTTCCCGGACATCTACATTTCTTGAAAGAAACTCCTGAGCAACCACACTTTGAACAACATTTCAGTTGTAATTGCTTGGTACATTCTTTGTCAATATGACCATATTCACGGCAATTCAAACACTGTTCTACTTTGGCTAAAATAGATTCTACTTCTGCGGGTGCAGCCACCTTCTCAATGAATGTCTGTCCTAAATCTGACACTCGTAACCCCCTATCTTCTATTGGTTCTTGGAGAATTCGACACCTAATCTTTATCTTTTCCACTGTTCTCAGCACGTTAATCAAGTCAGGGATTGAATTAAATTCGTCCCTACATATAACCTCCTGGAAGTATGGTTGTAAATTTTTCATTATTATACCTATTTTATCTTTTTCTGCTATCTTGTTCGGTAACCTATGAAAGTAATTTTGCATGATCGCTATATAGATCTGCACTGGTTCATCCCTGCCTTGTGTTCTTGCCTTTATCTCTGCCATTAGATACTCCTGATAAAACGGCCTCTCAAAAGTGCGTTTTAGTAAAATTTCCAGCTCCCCCCAGTTACTCATGTATTCTTTATTAGCCCTGAACCACACAAGTGCATCTCCATCAAACAAATCTACAGCGCCTCGCCACAGATCATTGTCCGACGCATTCCTGGCGTCCTTAAGTTCGGAAACTCGTTCTAAAAATGCATTTATGCTCAAATTACCAGTTCCAGTAAACTTGAGATCCCACTGATAGATGGGAACAAATTCGCGCCCCTTAATATCCTCATTTCGCACTATTGGAACAGGCTGCTCCAATTTCTGAATTATTTCACTACCTAAATCCCCCAGGATCTCTCCTATTATAATTTTATCCTTATTTGTCAAATGGTCTACCTCTTCCAAACTATCCTGTATTTCCAGTTTTCCTAATAAAACCTGACATTGTTGCAAGAGAACATCCTTCTGTAAGAACTGTTCTTCTGCGGTACACTGAATCAAACTCAACCTGTTCTCAACATGAAACAATCTAGACACTAGTATTTTGAATAGTACTTTATCTGGCCTGCCTACTATTTCCGAAATATACTGAGACAGTAACTTTAACTTTGTCGAACAAATATCCAGCTCCTTATCCACCTTCTCCATGGTGTTTAGTGGTACTTTAATTTCTAGCGCTAAATGCCCCGCCTGGGCACTTATCATGATTTCACGTAATACCCTTCCCAGCAACGTTGCCGAACCATTAATGCTCAACCCGCGACACGCAAGCTCATATTCCAGTTCATCCTTCATTAAAAAATTCGGATCCATCTTGTCTAGCTAGCAGGGGTACTACCTATGATATCATAATTCATCAACCCCAATAATATAGCTACCTACACCGATACAAAATAACTAATTACACTAACACAAATAGCAAATAAACAAAACAAAAAAAACACCATACAATTAAATATCGTGTACCATAAATTTCAAATTATTTTATCTATAATTATTCTATGATGAGAAAAAAAAAATAACCCTCCACCGCGTAATATAATTAGTATACGTATTATAATAAAAAAAACAGTAAAACTACATTAAATTCGAAGCACAGTATCCACAGATGAACACCAATCAAAACCACACTGATACACAACACTTTTTCTGCCAGCTGTCCTGAGTTTTAACGTTGGGCGTCATTTGTCATGGGTCGGCGTGGCGTAATCAAAATGAAACTGCATTAGGTACTAAACAAAAGAGTCGACCGGTTATATTGTAGAAACTTAACTTAAACACGTACGATGAAATGGGTTAAAAAGTAATAAAACTAAGAGATACTTATAACTAGAAATTATCCTATAAATTGTTGAGCGCCAAGAGGGTTTTAAGTCAAGCTAGGGAACCCTTCTATTCCGAGTTGCCACCGACTAGCATCAGTCCCAGGGTAAACGTGATTGAATTGGCAAGATCACGAAGGGCATGTCCACAGGCCCTTCGGATATTTTAATGTCACTCACAAAATGATATTTCCGTAAATTGCTTCAATTATGTCTTTGACTACTGTATTTCGATCACATAATTCTCGAGAAGTGGGTATATTTGCCACCGCTCATAACTTCGAGTTACATGTCTGCTCTTAACGACGGAATGAAGTGGAATCCTCGCTTACCTGTTTTAGTTTCATTCTTAAAGCAAATGATTTTCTAAACTCCACACATGAGCAAAGAAAAAGTTACTGTCACCACTGAGGATCGAACCTGAGCCTGAGCCCAGCGCTCGTGTCGTGCGCTCGCTTAAACAACTACGCTGCCGTGCCGATAAGGGATGTGTCGAAACTAACGTACACACTGTATCAAGTAATGCCGTCGCAACTGAATCTTTCATTACAGTGTATTTATTATAATTAGTCATGAGCGTTTGTGACTGACGTATGACGAACATAGAGATGTCAGCCGAAAGACTGACACAGGTCTCAAGGTTCGCCACTCAGACCGGTGTTGTACCACTCGCACCTTATTTCTGCAACTATCACCAGATTGCAGCTGTATCTTGGAAGCCTGCCGACAACTCTCTTGGTAACCGGACACCATTCGAGCAGGCCTGCCACTACCACTTGAAAGTTCTATGTAGGTGAGTCTAGTTCTGCTATCATCATCATCATCATCATCATCATCATCATCAGCCCGCATGACCGTGCACTGCTGGACGTATGCCTCTCCCATAGCTCGCCACTTAGCTCGGTCCTCAGCCATTAGCTTCCAGCGTCTGCCACCACCGTTCGAGCTACTCAGTTCTACTGTGGATATCAATCACATTGTTGACTCTTGCGAACTTACTCGCGATATATCTTCTCCTGTTCCTCTGGGTGACGCGAGAGCATTACGGCAGTGAAGGACGAGCCGACGGCCGAGGTGTCAGTGCCCGCCATCAGCATCACCAGCACCTCCTCGCGCAGCTCCACGTTGGTGAAGCCCGACTCTCCGCCGGACGCCACGATCAGCATCTCCAGAAAAGTCCCGGTGCCAACTCCATTTTCCTCTGTGTCATTTAAGCGTGATTAAATGTTGCCACATTTAAAAAAATACGGTACTTATTTTTAAACTTTCGCGATGAAGTAAAACACTAAGACGGGTAGTCACGCGATAAAACGCGAAAAAGACGTGATTGTTAAATACATGTTAAATACGTACAAGCCACCTGAGTTATTATAGAACAAAGTTGTGGATACAGTGAGTGTAGTGTATCAGTTCACTCGCTGAGATAGTCTACCAGGGCCGATGCAATTTGGTCTTGACGTCGGGTCAAACAAAAATAGGTAAAATAGCCTTTTTAGTTTTATCGCGTGATAACAAATAAGAATGTAGTTTTTTCATCTTTGTTGTCCATAAATTACTGCTGCATCAATATTTTTCACTTTTCTGAAAGTGCCAAAAATTGGCGCGAAAATCAAACCTGTCAAAACGTAACTCTAGGAGGTGAGGTTCAAAAGTTCCTGGCCGGATATATTAGGTCCTTACATATGAAATTGGCGTTTGGCGAACTGGCAACTTTGATTCAAAATATGTGGCGTTCGGCTAGGAATTCCAAATTCAAATTTATTTCAAATTTAAGACCATGTATTTCTGTGTTCGAATTACGAAATTTATTTGTTATCGCGTCATTTGTTTTTCTTTCACATCGTTCTGTTCACAATATGGAGAACTTAAAATATCGCTATATTTACGAATATGAGTTTCACCTCGGCACTAGTGCTGCAGAAACGGCTCGTAGGATTAACAATGCGTATGGGGAAGCTACTGCAAAAGAAAATACGGTACGTTATTGGTTCCAACGTTTCCGTTCTGGAAATTTTGACCTACAGAACAAGCCTCGTGGACGGCCGGAGACACAAGTTGATAACGAAGAATTAAAAGCAATTGTGGAAGCAGATCCATCGCAAACCACGTCAGAGTTAGCGGCAGGCTTCGGTGTGAGTGATAAAACCATTTTGATTCACTTGAAACAAATTGGAAAAGTGAAAAAACTTGAAAAATGGGTACCGCATGAATTGAGCGACGCAAACAAAGAAACACGCGTCGAGTGTTGCGTTTCACTTCTCAACCGGCACAATAATGAAGGCATTTTGAATCGTATCGTTACTTGTGATGAAAAATGGATCTTGTACGACAACCGGAAACGTTCTTCACAATGGTTGAACCCAGGTGAACCAGCCAAATTCTGCCCGAAACGAAAGTTGACTCAGAAAAAGGTACTGGTAAGTGTCTGGTGGACTAGTGCCGGTGTCATCCATTACAGTTTCTTAAGATCTGGGCAAACAATCACGGCTGATGTGTATTGTCAACAATTGCAAACGATGATGGAAAAGCTAGCCATTAAACAACCCAGACTGGTCAATCGATCTAGCCCACTGCTGCTTCAGGACAACGCTCGACCACATACGGCACGTTTGACGGCCGCAAAACTACGGGAGCTGCGACTGGAATGTCTTCGACACCCACTATACTCCCCGGACCTTGCTCCAACTGATTACCATTTTTTTCGGAATTTGGACAACTTCATGCAAGGAAAAAAATTCAATTCTCACGAGGCTGTCCAAACGGCCTTCAAAGATTTTATTGATTCTCGCTCACACACTTTTTTTAGTAAAGGAATCAATGAACTACCTTCGAGATGGCAAAAGTGCATAGATAGCCATGGTACATACTTTGACTAAATAAAAAAATAGTTTCATAAAAAAAAATCGTTTTCATTTCTGCCATATGAAACGCCAATTTCATATGTAAGGACCTAATATTTATAATGAGAAAAAAACAAAAAAAACAAATGCCATTTCGACTGTCATTTATTCTGCTACTGCGTGTGCAATTGTAGGGTTGTAACAATGATTCTTTAAAAAAAATTGGTTATTGAAGTAAAAGTAAGTCGCTGCTTCATCAAAATGTGGAAATTGGAGTACCGTTCAGTAATAAAGTTTCTGACGAAAGAAGGTGTTGCTCCGACCTCAATCAAAGCAAGGTGTACGGATAATGTGTACGGAACTTTCTCTCCTTCATTTTCCACCGTCTAGGAATGGTCGAAGCAATTTCGTTTAGGACGAGAGTCCATTGATGATGAGCCGCGGCCAGGTCGGCCTATTGAGGCACTTACTCAAGATAACATCAATTTAGTGGAACAAGAAGTTTTGAGCGACACTAGAAGACTGAAAACAAAAGAGATAGCGTTAAGGACAGGACTTTCAAAAATAACAGTTCTTAGGATTCTCCATGAACATTTGCACATGAATAAGGTTAGTGCAAGATGGGTGCCAAAACTTCTTTCGAGTGCTCAGCGAGCTGAACGAGTAGCGTGCTCTAAGGAACTTTTGGAGGAGTTCAGGACGAATGCACGTGATTTTATCCAGTCGATTGTAACTGGAGATGAAACCATGGTCCTTTATTACGACCCTCTTTCAAAAAGGGAGTCCATTGTAAGGGTTATTTTTGTTGGTTTTCCATAAATCCTTTTTTTTTACATATTAAAAATCTTTTTTTTTAAATGCTGGTATTGAATCCAGTATTTTTATTAGTAGCTCAAATAGTCTGAACTATGGAGTTGCCAGTTTTGATTGGAATGGAGTTTGGTTGGGAAATAATTAAATTTTGTGTGGGTTATTTCTCTTATTTCAATACCTGTAAATTTATTTCAGTATTTGAAGTTTACAGGACATTAGTATCAACGTTGTGATTCTTTTTTGTAATTAAATTGGTTCAACAGGTTTAATAATTTCGCTATAATTTCTGTTGAATGTGGTAACCCCACGTCTTGACAAACGTCACTTCCTTATATTGTCTGCAATGTGATCGGTGGTCTGAATTTTTGCACGTGAGTATTTTATTGGATTTTTGATACTTTTGGGGTATTTAACGCTGTAAAAGCGTCTGTCGTTATTGTGGTAATGCAATTGTTTGTTTTTCTTTAACAGATTGTCCGGCTTTTAGCCGATGTCAATTTTTACACCATGAGGCTTCGATAGCCTAACCAAAGATGGGACTGCAGAGCACCTCTTCGGGGTCGACAGCGAGCCAACACATTCATGTTGGGCTCCCAATCCTCCGAGGTAATTGCTGCATCTTGTTTGAGCCGTTCGGCAATGCCCACCTTGTTCTGTGAGCACTTTTCATGCATGGTGTTTGGTTATCTTTTTCTTATATTTTGCTTTGTTCATAGGAGGTGCTTGGGCACGGCCCTGAGTCGTGTGACAGGCTCGCCTTGACATCTGGCGGTCTCGCAATGCAGTGTGTGTGACGTGGCATTCTGAGAAGTGGCCTCCGGGGAGGAATTTTGAAGGAAGGCTTGTTGTGGTGACTGCGCCGCTTCGGTGCCGAAGCGTGGCTGTTCGCCTGGGCGCTGCTGCAGGTGCTGCTTGAGTCGCGCTTGTCCGGGGAAGCTGGGCACGAGACGGCTTCACCGGGCGGAGCAGGCAAGAGGGCCCCTCAGGTGGAGAGTCACCGCGAGGTATCACCTAGGCGCGTTGTCGCGCTCGAAGCGAGGTAGGACATCTGGCTTTAGGGATGTAGGATTTATTGTAAAATCAATTTATGAATTTGAAGTTACCGACCAAACGCGCAAGTGACCCTGTATATTGTATGTGATATTCTGTAGGATGTAACTGAGTGGATAAGAAGTGGATTATCATATTATTCTTGTAATGTGGGATCTATAGGGAGGGTTTTCTGAAATAAAATCTTGTTTCACAGATATGGTTTCACTCCGGTTCCCTATGGAATCCCCCATTTTTTTTTAACCTTACACCATGGAGTGGCGTCGTTCTGGAGAAGCACCCCCTAGGAAAGCCAAGGTATGTCAATCCACCAAAAAGATAATGGCTACGATATTTTGGGATTGCGACGGAATATTGTTAATAGACATAAAAGAACGCAATACCACGGTAAACGGCAGTTACTACGCAGGCCTTATCGAGCAATTACGAGACGCAATAAAGCTGAAGCGTCGTGGAAAACTGAGCAGAGGTGTGCGGCTTTTGCACGACAATGCACCTGTCCACACAGCGGCAATAGCGAAGGCAGCTATAGCCAAATGTGGTTTCAAAACTATCCGTCACCCACCTTACAGTCCAGATCTAGCCCCTAGTGACTACTTCCTGTTCTCAAAACTGAAGTCAGACTTAAGGGGGAAAAAAAAATCATCCGATGGCGAGGTTGCTGCTGCAGTTTTTGAGCATTTTGAGGACAAAATTTCAGAATATTTTTTTAAAGGTATTGAAACGTTATTTAAACGATCGGAAAAGTGTATAGAGGTAGAAGGAGACTATATTGAAAAATAAAAATAATATTATAACCATAGGTGTACTTTTTGACTATCAGGCCGGAAACTTTTGAACCTCACCTCGTACTTGTTTACTATATATCTGACGTCACACAAATAGTATAAAGTTACCAGATGATAAAAAAAAGTCTTTTTCCAAATTCCTTAAACTTAATTAGGCGAAACACTGGACATCGACATAAAATTTGCAAAAAAGCTACATTTGACCATATCGCGTGCCTACACATGCTCTACACATGAATATGACTCTATGGTAAGAGGAACTCATCATAGCTGACAGTTCTTTGCCGTCAAATCGAATTTGGTTTAACGAAGGGATGAAAGAGACGGGGAGAGTTAGACGTCATTTATGATGAGTCCCATACGCCAACGTTCTATTGTGAAGTTCCGCGGGCATCTGTGCTGTATGACGAAGTTGACGAGCTGTAAGTTGACTCAGGCCCTGGTAATACTGGATATCACAGCGCGCCAAATGGCCGCGTGGCAAATTGATGATAAGTACTTTAACGATACTTTTAATATATATTTTTTATAATTATTTAAATGTAGTTTTTTGGCGAGGGATATTTTTTAACTGTTACATTATGACATAAACTATTACTGTTACCATAAAAATGTAAAAAAAGAACATGCATATTGCCGATTATCACAAAAAGGTATCGTCGTAAGAAATTTCGTCAAAATTGATTCAGCGTTTTAGCTGTGAAAGCATGATAAAACTGCAGAGTTACTGTAGTATTTACAACCTTAAACTGTTTCACGCAGAAACGCGCACGTGTTTGCAAACTATCTTATATTAGTGTGCAGATTCGGCTCCATTTGTATGGCGTGTTGCAGATGTGGTATAAGTATAGAGTAGAATAGGTAGGGCAATATAGTAAAGCATGAACAGAAGCTTACTGGAGTACTGTTTATTATTCTTCTTCTCAGCCATTTCTATTCTCTTTGCTTCCACTATCTGAAAATATACAACGGTATCAATTTAAAAGTAAAAAGAAAAATAGAATGTGTCAAGATTTTCCATAAATGTATGACGACAGGTTTGACTCAGTTGGTAAGTACCTAGTGACCCTGCGCTCTGTTCCGACGGTCGCGGGTTCAAGTCAAGTCATTTATGTCATAAATTATTTTGTGTTTATTAGTATAAAGATCCTAATAAACACTGAAATTGGTACATTGAACATTGTTCGAATCCCGCTAGGGGCAAACTTTGTGAGATGAGCAGGAATGTTTGTACCCGAGTCATGGATGTATGTATTTATATAGGTATATACGAGGGGCGTTCAAAATATTCTCGGTATTGGAATGAAAACAAACAAGTATGAACAGTTTGTTATGTTAATACACTTAAAAGATCGATCAATTTTTTTTTTTAATCCCTCATAAAAATATTTTTTATCCTTGGTATAAAAGTGCTCCTCTACTGCCGCCTTCAACGCCTCATCGTCAAAAAATCGATTTCCACGCAGATCCTTTTTGAGATTGGGGAACAAAAAGAAGTCGCTGGGGGCTAAGTCCGGACTATACGGTGGATGAGTTATAGTTCCGAACCCACATTCAGCAATAGCTGCCTTGGCAATATGAGCAGTATGGACAGGGGCGTTGTCATGCAGAAGCAGAATAACTTTAGACAACTTTCCTCGCCTTTTTTCTTTTATTGCGTCCCTTAATTGATGTAGAATATTCGCGTAGTACTGTCCCGTGATATTTACACCTTTTTCTTTATAATCGATCAACAATACTCCTTCACAATGCCAAAATATTGTTGCCATGACCTTGCCAGCGGAAGGGACGACCTTGAACTTCTTGGGATGAGCTGAACCCTTAATGTGCCACTGCATGGACTCCTGTTTACTCTCTGGGTCATAATGATGAACCCAGGTTTCATCTCCAGTAACTATCTTTTGCAGCACCTCATCAGGATTTTCACCACACAGGTCAATAAAATCGGAACAGCAAGCTGCACGCACATCTTTTTGAAGTCGAGTCAGCATTCGCGGAACCCATCTTGCACTGACCTTTGACATATTAAGATGGTCATGGATAATGTCATGTACGGTACCAATAGAAAGATTGGTTACTTGAGCTATTGATTTTATCTTCACTCGACCATCTTCCAATATAAGGTTTTCCACCTGATCAATATTTTCTTGTGAAGTAGCTACTACAGGCCGGCCAGGTCTAGGGTCATCTTCAATACTCTCCCTGCCACGTTTGAATTCGCTTGACCACTTTTGAATTGTAGATAAAGAAGGAGCAGACTCACGGTAAACACAATCCATTTCCTCTTTTATGGTTTTTTGGTTTTTACCCTGTTTCGTCAAGAATTTTATTACGGAACGATGTTCTAATTTCGTTAACATTGTTAATGCACTCATTGTGTTCGTGTTTGTTCAGAAATTGCAGAAAAACAAAAGAACATCTCGGTTTGAATTATACTTTTTTTTAATGTCAAAGAATGAACCTTACCAGCCAGTAACAAAACAAATTCAAAAAGAGGTTATAAGATATCAATACCGAGAATATTTTGAACGCCCCTCGTATATACGAGCTTGTACCCGCGACTTCGTCAGTAAGTTATTTCGTACTAAACTGCCACCTCTCTTATTACCCTCTGAAAGGCTGAATTCCGGGATAAATAGTAGTTATTCCAGGTTCTAAACTATCTGTGTATCAATTTTCATGCAAATTGGCTAAGACGTTTTAGCGTGATTGAGCAACAAACATCAAAGCATCCAAACACTCAAACTTCCCCACTAGATGGCGCCAGTGGAAAAGTTAGTTGACGCTATTAAAAGTTCCTCCTATGGAGGGTTGAAGCAAAGGAGCGTAATCTTTATAGTTCCAAAGGTGGTCACCAAATTGGTTGAAGGCGCTGCGGTCGCCACTCCAGTCAATTGACCTGGGCGGATAGTCTGCAGTAGCGCCTTCAGATGGCGCTGCTAAGGCGAAAACGGTTGTGAGGAGAGTGTGTTTTGTTTTGTTGCTTATTAAATCCGCTGGACACGTTTTCAACTGTTTTGCCATACTTATATGTCCAGTGTGGAATGTGTCTTGGTAATGAGTGCAATCTTAATTGCACTCCAAGACACATTCCACACTCCATAGTTCCTCCCAAGATTCATATGTAGTTTGACGGCCGGATTGGTCCGGTTGGTAGTGACCCTGCCTTCTGTTCCGATGGTCGCGGGTTCGAGTCCCACTCGGGGCAAACTTTGTGTGATGAACACGAATGTTTGTACTCGAGTCATGGATGTTTAGTATTTATATATGTATGTATTTCTCTATATAAGTGTTTATAACGTTGTCTAGCACCCATAGTACAAGCTTTGCTTAGTTTGGGGCTAGGTCAATATGTGTGAAATGTCCCAAGATATTTATTTAAAGGACAATGGGCAAAAATGTATGGAACCCGGCTCCAGGTCCAATAGACATAATTTATATATCATTGGAAAGGTAATTTAATGCAGATTATTGTTAACTGGGGCGCTTGGCTTCATTTGCTGTGGGAAGCGAGTTATTAAAAAAAGAAAGGTCGTCTAATTAATGCTAATTAACAAGATTATTCTATTATTTAGGTAAAATATATTCAGTCTAACGACGTCTACTGTTGCAAATACTCTGATTGAATGATTTCCATAATATAACTGTGTCCGATGCCGCCCGCGTTTCGCGGATTCCCGCAACTCGACTAAATCCCATCTTTGTCTTGGAAACATACCGAGTAGGGTACCGAAGCCATGATTTCACATCTCGAAAAGCTTTTGGTCCTCGGTAGAGGTCAGTAATATGAGCATATACTTATTTTGCACCATTTTTATGAGGTCGTCATAAAGTATAGGTAACTAAGTTACTTAACTGAACTTAACGCTCTTGTAATACTTGTTGTTATTATCAAAAAATGTTAATCGCATGACAATTCAACAATATAACCTAACCTAACCATCGAGTTGATCTTCCTGAGATATCTAGGTACCTACTTAGTACCTACCCACCCTACTAGCTAGGAAGTCCATCGAGTTTCAGTTCATTAGAGTCGTCTTGTAATTAGCATAACATAAAATGTAGCTTTATCAAGAACCTACTCTTTTTAGATTTTTCAAGGCGGTTCTTGTTACTTCTTGGTCTTCTTACGTTGCCATCTTCGTTCTAGAGTCAGGTCCACAGTTTCGCATCCTTTATACAGCTGGTGTGTTTACAATCGAGCATTTTTTTTCCAAACTACTGGTAAAGATTCTTCAGCCAAGATCTTCTCCTTCTACTCGGGTTTCGTATCAGGTCAGGTTTCGTATCAATTGATTCATATCAGCTGATTATTTACCTGTTTAGATATTTGTGGAGACTCCACCTGAGCTTGATTTTGAATGCTATTCCAACCCTGAGGCCTAATATGGAATGGTTTTATGCCAGTAATATCACCGGCTGCCTCATATACAACATACAACAACACGAGCACTGCTATTAGGCGGCAGATTAGCGAGTAAGACAGTGGTAGCTTTGCACTGGGTCATACCACTGGTGGTATGCCAAGTGAAAGTCTGGACTTTCACATGGCAATGGAAGTTCTTTCAGCGTACCGTCACGCCAGCGGTCAGCTGTTAACAGGCGGTGTTAAAGTCGCTTCTATAATAGAAGTCAACTCGGGCTCTATGTTTATAGTGGTCAAATATGTATCTTTGAGGCTTCACTCTTCAATTAGGTAGGTACATTGGCACTTGGCAGTAATAAATACAATAAAACAATGACCTATCCTATTCGGACTAGGTATCAGTTTCGAAGTGGATTTTTGAGTCTAAGCAGGCCAAGTCACGGGAATTCATTTCAATGAAGATGATCAAACTTGGTATTACTTCTTGAACTGCTGGATACATTTTTTATTTCATATTAGCTTTAGTGGATACTTATGAAGTTAAATAGTACCTATTTAACAACAGACACCTATGATTACCATTATTTATGTTTTTTTTAAGGTAACCGAGTTAGTTTTTTAAAGTCTGAGAAGGCAGATATCCTTATTTTTAAAATTAAATCTATGGTTCCTTTCATTAAAATAAGCTAGCAGAAGAATTTGAGATGGCTTCCCTTCATAAATACCATTTTTTTTTAACCCTTTATATCTCCGTTCACACAGCGATACGAGGCTCGTCGCCATAGTGAATATTGTACCTCTCGATAAGACCTAATTAACGACATATCACTCAATCTTATTGGACCCTGGGGCCAATTTGCACATTCTCCTTTATTTTAAGGTTTTCTATTGGTTACTTAGTATTTTTTTATTTATAATATAATAATATAAATAATTATTATTATGAGGATATGGGGAGGACGATTTCTATATACATATAAGTACATATTTATATCGTTGTCTAGCACCCTGAGTAAAAGCTTTGCTTAGTTTGGGGCTAGGTTAATTTGTGTGAAATGTCCCAGAATATTTATTTATTTATTTATTATTATGAAAATACCTGATCCACAAACTGAAAGACGTATTGCAAATAATTTTGAAGTCTCTTGTGATGCGGCAAAAGCCCATACACCAAGTCGTTATGGAGCCAGGGCTGCGTTATGCGCTGGGCGATGAGGTCGCTTCCCGACGTGAAGGCGTCCAGAAACGGGTGGTCATTATACTGCGCGTTTAATTTGATTCCCATAATTGTCTCTAGAAAAGGATTAGGTACTGGTTTTTAATATTTGAGAAGGCCGCCTTTTGACATTTCTCCCTCCTAAATTAATTCAACTTACCACAGACACTATCGAACGTGAAAGTGGAGAAGTATTTCCAGACGGAGAAGTCCTTGCCGTCGGCCGCCAGCCGCAGCCGGTCCACCAGGACGGCGCTTTGCCTCTCGAAGACTTGCACGAAGCCGTTTAACGTCTTCTGACTGAATATCGGTGCCAGAACCTTCCTCCGGGGGCGCCAGATTGACACTGAAACAAGTATAAAATTAAAAAAAAAAACTTATGAAATACAAGCTTTTATTACTTTTTAATAAAAAGAACTACTTAACTACTATCAAATCAAACTCGATGGGGTTGTGCCATTTGAGTTCCATTTTAATTTTGCATTGACATCCGATTTACACATACGTACACTATAAATTATTAAATTGCTGCACCGATCATGTCCAGTAGAAACACATCTAACGAACAAATTCATTAATTTAGAACGATATTGGACTATATGATAAATTATCAAAGCAGAGACAGACCGACGATCTTTACTACAAATTCAAACCCCAAACAAAGGTTGTTAAGAATCAAGAGGTACTGGCAAGAAGATATTTCCAAAGAGTAAAAAAATATATAGTAAAAGATGGTAAAAGGTATTGGGCCACGAAAGATGGTTAGTAAAAGGTACTCTGTAGTTATAGGTATGTGTCAGAAATGAGAATGTTGATATGTATGTTAACAAGTGCACATAAGCCAAGGAATGAGGTGAAATGAAAAAAGTACAAAAGAAGACAGTGGTATTGGTATTAAGAAAATGCAAGCGTGATATGGTCCGTTACGTATCACAATGCCGAATTTCAAAATACCGAATTTTGTAATCCCGAAAGTACGATTGGTCGATTGCTTGATTTGCCGAAGACCGAAATACCGAAGGTTGGAATCCTGAAAATTAGAATCCCGAAGATTAAATCCCGAAAATTAAAAACTCGACGACTACAATCTCGAATAAGAATCACATGTATCGCTTATTCTGTACCTATATTATACCTTTTGCAAGCTTGATCATCAAATGAGCTCACAGCTGCGTCTGTGTGCTCATTTGACACGCAGGCTCAGTTGCCTACTTTGTTTTTTTTCGTAGATGACTCGACCCACACTGATCGGATAACTCGGCCCGCGAGTTCAGTTGACTACTACATTTAACCGGTAAGGTAAGGGTCCACTCAGCCCGTGAGTTTACTCAACTACTATTTTACCGGTAAGGGTCTACTCAGTCCGTTAGGTCAAAGGTGTGAAGGTAGGTTAGGTACGTTAGTTATCTATATACGCCCGAAGGGCAACCTACCTAGAAATAGGGGCCCCACGTAGCGGGGACCCGTCGACCCAGTCACATTCCTAAATCTTTGCATATTCACGGACTGAGTGGACCCTTACCGGTAAAATAGTAGTCGACTGAGCGCGTGGGGTGAGTTGATCCTTAGCGGTAATTTAGGGGTTGAACGGGCTCAATTAACACAGGTGGGTCAAATCACCCATAGAAAACTTAATACGGTCAACTCACGCGGGCTGAGTGGTCTGTAGACTCATATGACCACCAAGCGCTTTTGCAATATTAAATGGAAGTCCGAAATATATAACTTATTTCGCATAAATCTGTTAACCGAATTAAATATGGGTATAATGCAAAAAAACGAGAATACCGAAAAAAAACGGCATTTAGACTTTCGGCATTTCAACCTTTGGTATTTCAGTATTCGGGATATCGTATAGTCTGGCAAAAAAGAGTAAAAAATAATGGAGGCGCCACTATCGCTTTATAGGGTAACCCCAAAAAGTTCGCTGAACATGTTTTGATACTTTTGGAAATTTTGGTACTAATAATTTAGAGCGAGAGATCTCATCATGTTCTTGTTGACATGTATTAATGAACTCTTTTATACATGATGTATTTCATTATTTATTGACATTTTGAGACTATCGATCTATGGAATTTATATTTATTTGACAATGGAGGTCATCTCCATTTTTTTTCTGGACCCTTGGAGACTATACATCTCTCTCTAAGATCTTAGATTTAAGTTTTAAGTTAGGGACTATATACATCCCTTCCATGTAATTTTAGTACGTATCTATATGTATATTTTGTACATTTTGTAACTATGTGGAAGTTTTGAAAAAAAGGCCTTCTGCTTGAGTTTGTTGCGGCGCTTCTTCTCAAGCAATGGGTTTAGGAAGCGCTGGTAAATTATTTTTCACCTCACTGGCTCGAAAGTGGTCGTTTTGCAGCTTGATATCCGAGCGCAAAAGTTGTTTTTATCCGCTAGCGTGGAAAGTGTTTTTGAAATTCGAACGACGCATGTCGCCACTGTCACAATAAAAAAACAACGATACGTTCTGAAACTCAATTCGTTGTGAGAGTTTTATTAAAATAAAGGTTCAATTTACTTAATATCATCATTAATAAAATTATATTAATAATACACCGTTTCAGATGTATTTCATTATTTCACTATGTTTTATCACAAAAATACTTAAATATGTGTATATTTTAACTGTATTCAATGAATAATTGAATCTTGAAGTACGAGTAAGAGTGATTTGGAACGCAACCTCCGGAAAAAAAAACATGAAAAAAAATATTTAAAAAAAGTTTTAGATTGCTGGTTTTGTAATTTAAAATACCTATACGAAGTAATAAAGAAAATATGAGCGATTCTAGCGATGACGATACGAATTTAACTCCTCCAGAGTTAGCACAAACTGTACGTGACGCCGAACTAAATCTTCTTCCCGAAAAATCGCGCGTGAGGTGAAAAATTTTGTGTTGCGCTCAGCAGCAAAGTCGTTTGCGGTCTCGTGCCTTGAAACCCTCGTTACACTCAGGATTCTATATTTGAACCACTCGCTTCGCTCTTGGTTCAACCCTAGAATCCTTCGTTCACTCGGGTCTCAATCACGCACTCACAGCAAACAACAACTTTGCAGCCTTGCATAACAAATAACTATTTCTGCCTTGTAAAAGTGCCCCTATGTGGCCAATTTGCTGAATAAATGGTTAAATTTGAAATTGAAATTGAATTGAATTTGTGCATGGAAACCCTATCACAATTCGATATGGATGATTTGAATCTTGAATCTTTACTTAAAAAAACTGACTTTGTGGTTAAATTATTGGTGTTTGTGATTATGAAATTTACTTTAGTTATCCAGTGTTTAAAGTTGAGAAATTATACATTAAGACGGTTTCGGACCTAACAGCGACATCTGTTGGTCACTTGAGAACACTTTGAGTTGAAACTAGGAAAAACATTATATTTTAATTCAATACAGTTTTAAATGATGTAAAGGTACAATCAGGTAAGTACCCTACTTTACAGGGTGAAATCAAAAACAGACGTACATAATTTCTGAGTATTTTTTACTATGAAACTGAATCCAAAGCTTCCTCATCTCAATATTCTGCTCCTGAAAATACCACGTTCTTGTCTTTGCTGGAACCTGCCTCCAAATCATAAAGATTATCTTCTGAATTATGATTTTCAACAGGAAGACGCAACATCTCTCACTGTCGTCTTGAAGATTTATGACAAGTCTATCTATATTTTGATACAAGGTGTTGCTTCTTTCGTAATTTTCTTTTTCAATTTTCATGAGTGCTAGCACGTATTCTTCCAGTCATTCACTAAGACTTCTAGTAATGCGAGTTCAGCTGCCTCCTAACAATAAAACACAATAACTATATTAAAAAAGGCAAGACGACTTCGCCAACCGACATCGCATTGCATAAGTAACTAACAGTTACATTAAAATATCACTCAAGTATCACGGAGTCTCAAGCGAGCTATAAGCTGCGTCAACGCCATGGCGGCGTACATAACCTATATTTAATTAAATTTTACGAATAAAACAACACTAAATGCATAATTAAGAGGTAAATATGTGCTTTATGAACACATTAATCAAAAGAATATGTTATAAAAAAGTGTTTCGTACCCGTTATGTCGGCGGCTCTTTGAAAAACTCGTCGAGATCCGTCAGAAGAGTTTTTGTCTCGTACTCTAGAAGACATCGCCTGTACACTGTATAAATCACTGTTATGGTGCAACCATGTATTGTTTTATTCATTTAAATAACCTTTAGACACACGTAGACACTAAAAATATTCGAAAATTCACACAAAACTACGTTTTCGTCACTGTCAATTGACGTCACCTGTACTAATACTTGACATAATGAAAATAACAAAAAAAAATAGTTTCATTTCTAGACTTTTTTTCCAAGCTGTACTTTCGGCGTATTGTAGATCTAGACTGTCGGGATATTGTACTTACGGGATTTCGTACATTTGGTCATTTGAAATTCAATATATCATGCATCGGTATATCGGGCGTCGGCTTTCGATATTTTGATTTTCGATGTTTTAAGCGTCGACATTTTACTCGTAGTCGTAGGCATAATGAACTTCGGCGTTTTAATACGTAACCATGTGTTAGGAGTAAGAGATGAAAGCGTGTAACAAGAAGAATTTATAAATGTGGAGGATGTAGGTAGGGATAGAGGTAGACCAAAACCAAGTATCAATCAATTGACTATGTGAAAGCAAGTGTGATTAAAAAGAGCGTGAATTCTGAGATTGACCCCACAAAAATTTAAAATACAGACAATTAGTAAGGAGACGATGAACTTTTACTAACCTGGAGCAAAAATCAAGCCGTTCCCCGTGGCCAGTCGCGTGAACCTCATGAGCGTCTGGTCCTTTTCCAGACATGTCTTTAGCAACAAGTCAGCATTCTCGGGGTCCGCCAGCACTGAGAAGTTGCAGAAAAAATTAAGCACCACTTCAAAATGTTAATATTTTATCATGTTACCTTTTAAAATTAATATTGACACTCTTTCACTCTCAAGCATATAATATATTATACATAATTATATAACTTCGCCTTGCTTTACTTCAGTTTCTCAGATTATGTCATACTCATACCTACTGTCAATTTAATAGTACCAGCAATCTTGCAAGTGGATAATTTTATACAGCAATTAAACTAATTAGGAGATAGGTAATTGTGGTTGCCTCTCTTGATGAGAGGAGGCCTGTGCCCAGCAGTGGGACGCAAATAGGCTGTAGTAGTAATTATAGTTGTAACAGCAGCACGCAACTGCGCTCCCTGCAGGTGTGCACGGAAGACCAGCGACGGGTGCTCCAGTAGCACCCTGACATTATGCTGAGTGCACACCTTTTTCAGTAATACATAGTGTAGTAAGTAGTTGATATTGTAGTAAATGTAGTTCTGCCTCTGTTCTTTACCTGTATCTATGTATTGTATTTCTGTGTACTTACTGAAATAAATGATATTCTATTATATTCTATAATATAATATAAAATAGCGCCTTCAAGGTCTCGAAACGAATCACATAAGTACGTGAAGTCGGTGCGAAGTATGTCAAAATGTCTAATTCTTTGCTGTCACCGACCGACTTTACGTGGTTGGTATGTGATTCACCCTCAAGACCTTTGAAGGAGGTTATTTTTATGATCTGAAATGCTATTTGGACGATATGTATGTACTTATAACTAGCGTCTGCCCGTGACTTCGTCCGCGTGAAATTCGGTTATATATAGCGTTCCCGCGGGAACTATGCGTTTTTCCGGGATAAAAGTAGCCTATATATTGACCAGTGTTATAAACTACCCCCATAGTTAAACCCGGACATACATACATACAGACATTTTTTCTAAAAAAAATGTATTCAGTAGGTATCGTTCATATTAGTCCCCTCCATGGTCTAAGAAAACAAGGTCTGCCGATCCGGGTGACGTGTCCCCGTAACATCAAAGTCGAGTTGCCACTTCATTGCAATAAAACAAAAATGAGGCAAATATTTGCTGCCGTTATAATGCAAAATAAATTATTTGCGCATTACAATTGTCATTTACTTGTTTAAGCACACAAAATGGGACAAGTTAAAAACAAATGAACGTAATAATTTAATGAAACACTCACAGGATACATGGGGGTCGGGGATTATTTTAATACACCACTTGCAACACACAGCAGTGCGAATGACGTTAGGGTGACACCCACACTACTACACAATACCGGACTGTCATACCTGGCGAAGTATATTATTGTATCATGGTCCCCTCAACTTGATAGTTTATTTTAGGTATTTTAGGTTTTTATCTTGAAAAAAGAATGACAATATTTACCGAGGAAAAATTGTTGCCCCAGCCAGATTGAGGTGAGTCCACCTTGTTTAACAGCTTCTTCTCCAAATTTAGAAAACGCCTTCATGCGATCTGAAAACATACAATAACTTCTGTTTATATGGATGCGAGCTGATTCGGCGAACTTCGTACCGCCCCCGTTTTGCAGGATCCGCTAGTTAGTAGATCCAGAGATACGACAAAACTTGACACCGTGTGAACGGGCTGTAACAGTCATGCGTGACGTGAGCTGTCTTGCGAAGATGGTTTGCAGAAGCGAATTTACAATCAATATTTAAAATAATCATATTTTTATGCGTCCACTTTTTTGTATTTTAATGGTTATTATCCTATTCGGGGCGGAGACAAATCCAAAAAATTAAAGACCATCGAAATCGGATTTCGGCATATATAGGGACAAAAGGATAAACTAAAATATTTAGCAATTTCGGTCCAGATTTCTAGAAATAGGTACCAACTTCCCAATTTTTCCTTGAATGGTGTATAATAAATTGCGACGTACATCGGAAAAGCTCTGTATTATGTATGACGAGCTTTTACCCGCGACTTCGTCTGCGGAAATTTAACACTATATTTCCAAAGCTCTTTATCCAGGATACCTACTTTTAAAACCTTTTCCAGGAATTGCTCGGAATTTCTGGGATTTGCGGGATTACGGGATTTCTGGGATTCCCGGGGTATTTTACTGAATAATTTTGATCTAGAATAGTAAATTGATCACAACATTAAACTAAAACATGACAATGTGGCCTTTGTCTGATGAGATAAATGGATAAAAAAAAACTTTATCTCAGTGAAAAAACGCCATTTTGCTCACTGTTTTCTGACAGTAAGTAAAGTCTGCTTGTTCGAGCTACTTAGGTGAAAAAAATACATAAATTGCTCGTTTAATAGTAATAGGATTTCGGGCGTACGCTGATTTGTATGGAGGTTGTCATTCAATCTAGGTCTACCTTAATTTTCTATGGTATAGATACGATTTTTCCAGGTACCTTCTCCCGAGCCTATCCAGTGGTGCGCGTGGCCTATCACG
>OZ020276.1:3164932-3252435 GCA_963971205.1 Aethes cnicana | reverse complement strand
CGCCCGCGCAACACAACAAGTACCAAAACATCTTCGCGATACACACCGAACGGCACACACATCAACCTCTCACTGTAGCGTAAGGCACTCTGATGCTGAATTTATACGATGGGCATGTACGCGTACTAGTCACTTGCTCTTTAAAAATTCTTCCTTAAGAATAAGTTTCAATATTGGGAGTCATTTTAGCACAGTTCTCAAATTGTTTTGATGGAGAGAGATAATAATAATATAATAATAATAATAAAGGCGTAGGGATGTGACGACCCCATCGCCCACCTGGTGTTGTACCACCGGTGCAGTCAGTCAGCGCAGGGCGGCCTGTGGCGGGCCGATGGTGACCGGCGACACCTCGCACCCGAGACCTTCTGGGGGCACACACACACACACACACACACATGCGCCATACACACACATACACACAGCTACACACCTCCCCCGCCTCTGGATTGCCTTAGTTGGCCGCCCAGAGTGGAACGCAGGAGCTATATGCTTGAAAGGGTGGAAGTGCTCAATCTGCGTAATAACGGGGAAACCCGCTCCGGGTGCGCACTGTACCGCAGTACCTACCGCGGCGGACGATCTGTGGCTGTCGACAGCTTTTTCTTAGCGGAATAGTTAATTTTAGTAATAAATGGGCATTGAATTTACAGAAAACTTATTAAAGAGGTCAGGAATAGGCCGATTATATATTTAGTTAGTCATCCAGACCACAATAATACAAAAAAAATAAGAAACAAAAAAGCCGTCTACGTAAAATAAAAATAAAAACTATAAATACAAACATAAGGCTAAAGTCAGTTTGCTTATTTAAGATCAAAACGGGTAGCCAATAAAATTAATTTAATTTTACGTATGTAGGTATATTTCCATTTTAAAAATCACACCCTGGGATTATTTATTTTTTGGTTGTTTTAAAACTACGTTTTAAATAAGCAAATTGACTATAGGTACTTTTTTTTATTTTTTTATTTTATTTTATTTTATTCGGAAAGCTGACTGCCTTAAAGAAAACATGCACTTAAATTAGTCATCTACAAGAAAATTATAAGCTTCCACATATATAATGCGTATGTAAGATAAAAATGTCTCGATACATTGAAAGTAATTAAGTATTTTGTAAAATTGGAAATGATACATTCAAAGAAAGAAAAAAAAAGATACGTTTTAACTTAGGCAACATACCAATGAATACATTTACTTAGTTAAATATAATCACACCTAGATGTAAATAATTTACTGCCAAGTAAGCTTAAGCAACTCCTTTTTAGCTGAGGGAATACTGCTGTTAAATAAATCTATAGATATTTCTTCATTAATGTCATTAAACAGCTTAAAAGAGCGAGGGAAGAAGCATTTGCTCCGAATGTTAGTGCGAGAGTGAGGAATGCGAAGCAATGGTCTTTTCCGCATTTGTGGGGCAGGCACATATAAGTTGAGTTTGCTCTACTTATACTTTCATTATTTTTGCCAAAAAACTGCATAAAATCTTCATGAGACTAGCTCTTTGTATTAATTTGTTTTCGCCTAGGTTTTTCATCTTTTAACCTATGTCGTGCACCGAGATTCGAGGGTTTTTTTTAAATGCTAAAGAGCACAATATTTTTTGCCCTCCTCGGACTCCGAAAGAGACGATATTTTGCTTCGATTGCAACAACTGGCCGCTACAAGCACGCACCGCTTCCGCTACTCGATCCGCGGCGTGTGTGGAAGCAGTCCGCCGCGGCATTAGTGTAGCGGTTCAGCGCCACTGCTTCCGCGGCGGAGGTGTGAAAACGCCGCGATCCACCTCGAGTCGGTTTTTCCCTGATCATCAAAGGGTATACGGACACGTTCTTGACAAGTGTGCGTGTACCCGATCTGAGCACCGATCCGATCAGTGTGGTGTGGTGTGAACATTGGCGTCCAAAGTTGTTACAGCAACAAGTGTTTGTTTGTGTGTATGTTTGAAATCATGAATGACGGGCAGGAAATCATTCCTGAGAACCAAAGCCGTTTCAGATATCCACGCAGTGTACGCCAGCTTGATGCTCGGTAGCGTACAACGTGAACAAGCTTCGCCTTATATTTCGGGAAATTCAAGGGTACTTAGTTTTTAACCTAGATATTCGGTACAATTTGGGTACTATTTATTGGCATAATCAGATCCTGGATAACGTTACGGTGTACGCTATCTTGACGGTCACCAGATCGCGAGTGTGTGGGGACTTTAATAAACGCGTATAACATGGATCGCAAGCGATCAGATACGGCGCGTAGCATGTTCGCGATCTTTTTGCGTCCACACTAACGATCATGATACGCGTTGGTGCTACGCGACGGAGATACGATAGAGATCTTCTACTATCTAAAGTCCCGCGCCTTCACATTTCAAAACGCTTCAATGTATTTAAAAAGCACCACCAACACTCTCAACACATGTGTGCGTGCTGAGACAGCCATCAACTATGCGTTGAGAATGTTGGTGGTGCTTTTTAAATAATAATAAAAAAACAGTCAAATGCGGAATCGCATATGTAGGGTTCCGTACAACTGAGCGTCTCTATGTGATCTATTCACAGTTGGTGAAAAAAAAAACAATAGTAAGGATAGATTAATGATTAATCTACATTTTTTTAAAAATCTAAACATACTTCTTTAGCTAGCGACATCGATGAGGCCATTAGAAAAAAAAAACACTGGCAACATGGAACTATTTAGTCATATCATGGACTTGAAAGAATATACAAAAAATATTCGAAATTTATAGCCGGGCGAAGTGAGGGACAAGGGAAACTCAACCTTAGCACGAGAACTTTACTACACGGACGTTCTACACTACCGGGAACAATAAGTGCGCCACCGTACTGACAAAGTGAATCCCAGCTTAGGGTGGAAGTTCACTGTGGCAGCCACGGTATTGTCCGGATACTCGACACTAAAACATAGCAGAGGTGAAGGCTTATAGCGTGCTAAGTACTAGGTCCTAGTCAGAACAAATATTTTGCATATGACCGCACGTCACTGTTTGGTGGCAACCAAATGATAGCGCGATGTAATCGACAGCGAGCGCCATCTAGCGAAAACCGCGGTAACCTTGACGTGCTAAAAATTTGAATTAGACTTTTGTTCTATTCGCTCTAACTAGATACCTAATTTCGCCAGCTTAGTAAGTGCTATGGTGGTGTATTCGTGAGAGACGTGGAAACTCATTCAGGTGACCGCGGCCGCGCGGGTTCAAATCACACACAAACTCTCCACACTTTTTTTTCTTGTTTTTTATACTTATTGAGTTTTTTTTCAGTTTTTCTATTTTTTTATTGTTTTAGAGTCAGGAAATCACTTTGTTTAATATTTATAAAATTGTATTGTATTAATGTACGTAAAGAGCGACGTTCGAAAAAATACGTAACTTTCCTGTGTGAAAATCCGCATTGGGAATAAACTTATTGACTGTTTCAGTATTTGTTGTGATGGAGGCTTTAATAAAGCGTATTTTGAAAAATTTCAGGTGTCTAACAATAATGGTTCATTAGATAGAGCGCTTGAAATGAGACGAAGAAAAAAACAGTTACTTGTATGAAGACCCCAATTTATATAGATATATTTTTACTTTTTAGTATTTGTTGTGATAGCGGCCACAGAAACACGCATTCTGTGAAATTTTCAAATCTCTACCTATTTCCGTTGAAGAGATAGAGCCCTGTGACAGACAGACGGACGGACGGACGGACGAACGGACGGACGGACATCGGAGGCATATTAATAGGGTTCCGTTTTTCACCCTTTGGGTACGGAACCCTAAAAATTGAAGCGTTTTGAAACGTGAAGGCGCGGGACTTTAGATAGTAGAAGATCTCTACGCTGATATGATACAAGTGTAAAACGAGCTTAACAAATTTTAATGTTAAAAAGTTCAGTAATATCTTGAATGTAGAAAATACTCGTAGTTTTGTTTTATTTTTAAAAATCATATTAAAAAGTTTAAAAAAAAGCCAGTACAGCCTCATGTTGTATTGGAGGACAGATCTCCACAGTTGCGGCCATCTCACATTTCTAGTAAAAGGTACCAAAAGTCTCTTCATGTTGGCTTCGGCCCCATGAATGCGAATGACCGGGTCCCCATGGGCCCGTCACATGAAAATGTACCAACAAATAATAATAAGTTTATTTCAGACAGTCCATACAAAGATGTTAGTAACAATGATGACTTATGACTAATTGTTAGTACTAAAACTAGATACATATATATAAGGCGAAGTATACCAATGTTAAAATGACTCCAAATATTGAAACTTATTCAGTGGGTAATCACAATATTATAAGTGCATCGCACAATATTAATCACAATATACCTACAATATTTTCTAAACTTAACTATGCTTTCAAGATGAACATCACCCAACAGCAAAAAGCAAGAATCTTCAAGCAATGTGTATTGCCAGTCTTGACCTATGGAGCTGAGACCTGGGTGACCACAAAAGCCATCTTAGAAAGATTCGCAGTCACCCAGAGAGCGATGGAAAGGAAACTAGTAGGAGTTTCGCTCATGGATAGGATGACTAACAAGTGGCTGCGCAAACAAAGTGGTGTGTTTGATGTGGTCAAGAGAGTCGCCAAACTTAAGTGGCAATGAGCAGGACACGTGGCCCGTAAGTCTCATTCCTGGCGCAGAACTCTTTTGGAATGGAGACCATGTGGATACAAAAGACCGCGAGGCAGATCTCAGATGAGATGGAGAGATAACATCCAGAAGTTGGCTAACAAGAACTGGATACACGCAGCTCAGGATAGAACCAAGTAGAGGAGGTTAAAGGAGGCCTACAGCAAAATGGTAGGGGAAGACTGAAGATGATGAAGATGATAATACCTACATATAAAATAAGGGTTCCGTTTCTACCTTTTGAGGTTTGGAACCCTAAAAATAGCGTACTTCTTGAACCGCGCGGTGAAGTCTTTTTTTCATGACACTGATATGGCAAATGAGCGCACAGACCACCTGATGACAAGTGATCACTGTGGCCCATTATAAGACTAATAAACTGGAAAGCTTAGAAAAGTCGGTGCCAAATCAATTATTTTTGAGGCATAAAAAAATGAATTATTACTTGAAAAAAAATGAGTTAACAATTTAAAAAAAAATGAAAAAAATAGGTACGGGATTGCGACAGAACCTAATTTACATATTTTATGTAGAATTTAACCAACGTTTAACATATATTTTTTTTAATAACTAAAATCGGGATTTTTTATTTTTTAGATTCTCGCGGGATCGCTCTTACCGAATTCCTCGCGGACGAAGTTTCGGGCAGTAGCTAGTATATAAGATAAAGATACAAAATACAAGCCTTTAGCAATAGCCCCTCAACCCCGCGAACCTGGCCCAAAACATGGTCACAGATGTAGTTCCAGCTATTAGTATCTACTACTTCCATGCTGGGGCTACATTCGAAGTCTTAAAATAGGGATCTCGCTGTTCCTTATAGGATCGCTCACGCGTCAAACCCAGGTCAGCCGTCACTGTCACTCGTGCAACGAGTGAAAGAGAAAGCGCTACGCACAGGACCCTCGATTTAGTTAGATTTAATGCGTTTTAATTTCTATAAAGATACCATCTAAAACATGGCATTTATAAAGCTGTCAATGTATGCATATAATATGGATATTTTTTCTGTTATATTTAGTTTTATACTGTTTGATATAATAAACTGGAGTAAAGTTGGATTAAAGGTCCGAGTTAGAGGTTACTTTGGAATTAAATTGTATCGCGCGAAGTTTCGTGAAACGTGTAACGAAAGCTGTCAATGTAAGGATGATATAATCAAATATCACATTTGTTTCTTTTTTCATATTTTTAACTTTTAACATTTCTTAGAAAAGTATGATCTTACATGAGCAATTTGACGATGCTGGGTGAGGGAACGGCATAGGAAACAGCGAGATCCCTATTTTAAGACTTCGAATATAGCCCTTCGTAAACAGCGTCCCGGCAGCGGACGTCGCCACGGAACCCGACGCAGCGCTGAAAGCTCAAAACGTCATGGCCCGCATCAAGCATTCAAGTGCTGCCGAGACAATGCCACGCACCTGTCACTTGGAGCGGTCTGAGTCACGAGAAGTTGCGATTGTATAAATCCATATTATTTCCATATTATCCATTATTAATATTATAAATGCGAAAGTAACTCTGTCTGTATGTCTGTCTGTCTGTTACCTCTTGACGCTTCAAGCACTGGACCGATTGAGATGAAATTTAGTATGGAGATAGTTGGGGTCCCGAGAAAGGACATAGACTACTTTTTATCCCGGAAAAACGCATAGTACCCGCGGGAACGCGATAACCGAATTCCACGCGGGCGAAGTCACGGGCTGAAGGTAATATAAAATATTCAGTATCGTTTTTAAAATACTATACCCTCGACCTGATAGTATCTTTTAATTTTCAGGTTACAGACGCGACTTCTTCTTGCTTCTATTATTAGTTTAGATTTATTTCTTACCAGCTTCTGCCCGCGACTTCGCCCGCGTGGAATTCGGTTATCGCGTTCCCGCGGGGACTATGCGTTTTTCCGGTATAAAAAGTAGCCTATGTCCTTTCCCGGGACCCCACCTATCTCCATGCCAAATTTCATCTCAATCCGTCCACCGGTTGAAGCGTGAAGAGGTAACAGACAAACAGACAGACAGAGTTACTTTCGCATTTATAATATTAACTAGCTGTTTCCCGCGACTTCGTACGCGCATAAACATTAAAATGTAAAAATCCCATTTTTTCCCGTTCCCGTGGGAATTTCGAGAAATCCTCTCTTAGTGCTCCCCTACACTCCCCAAAGAACCTACATGCCAAATTTCATCTCTCTACGATGTTTCACGCGACTTCGTACTCGCCTAAACATTAAAATGTAAAAATCCCATTTTTTCCCGTTCCTGGTGGAATTTCGGGAAATCCTTTCTTATTGCTCCCCTACGCTTCCCAAGGAACCTGCATGCCAAATTTCAGATCTCTACCATGTTTCCCGCGATCTTAAAATGTAAAAATCCCTTTTTTCCCGTTCCCGTGGGAGTTTCGAGAAAGCCTTTCTTAGTGCTCCCCTGCGCTCCCCAAGGAACCTGCATGTCAAATTTCAGCTCTCTACGACCAGTAGTTTCGGCTCTGCGTTGATATGTCAGTCAGTCATTCAGTCAGTCAGTCAGTTTCTTCTTTATATATTTAGATATGGATCAGAAAAAATCTCTTGTTACTTCTATTTAGCTGTAACTTCTATTATAAGTGGAACTCATCGCTGTGTTCCCGTCGCGGGGGCCCCCGGCGGCCTTTGTTTGGGGCCCCCACTTACCGAAGGGCCCAGGTGCGCTCCCTCGGCCCCAATCACGAGGCACAGCCCTTTGACGACGCCGGCTCAGCCCCGTGTGTCAGCATAGTTGATGATAAGGAATGCTCCGCTCCCCGACTATTTAGATAAATATAAATAAATATTGGGACATTTCACACATATTGACCTAGCCCCAAACCAAGCAAAGCTTGTACTATGGGTGCTAGACAACGATATAAATACTTATATAGAGAAATACATCCATATATAAATACTAAACATCCATGACTCGAGTACAAACATTCGTGTTCATCACACAAAGTTTGCCCCGAGCGGACCTCGAACCCGCGACCGTCGGAACAGAAGGCAGGGTCACTACCAACTGAACCAATCCGGCCGTCATCGTCATCGAAGATATCGTTAACATTTGTTAATGCTAAGTTGGTATGTGAGATGAACGGATTTGGACTTTTGTTTGAAAATATTTGGAGCAAAGGTGTGCCGCGAATTCTTGAAAATGTTTTGTTAAAAAGTGAGCATAAGAAATTTCATGAACATACGTAGTTTCGTATTAAAATAACTATTTCTTATTAAACCGTTATAAAAGTACTTTTACAATCTAAATATATAAAACTCAAAGGTGACTGACTGACTGACTGACTGACATAGTGATCTATCAACGCACAGCCCAAACCACTGGACGGATCGGGCTGAAATTTGGCATGCAGGTAGGTTTGGTAGGCAGGTGTAGATGTTATGACGTAGACATCCGCTAAGAAAGGATTTCCCGAAATTCCCACGGAAACGGGAAAAAATCAAATTTTTCATTTTAATATTTCTGCGCATACGAAGTTGCGGAGAAAAGCTAGAGATCATATTTTTGATGGCCGGTAGTGAGATGTCGTACTTATATTGCGAGCGCAAGTTGGTTCTTTGTGAAGAGCAGAACTTAAATATGATTTATCACGAAAGAACACAGTTCAAAAATGTAAAGGCCTGTTAAAGCAAGGAATTGCTTGGTCCTAAAAATATCTCGAAGTGTCTCATTATTGTATAAGCGGTGTATAATGCGAAGACATTTCTTTTGCAGGGTGAAATTTGACTGTACATTGACAGAGTAAATAAATTAGACCATAAGTCAGTAGAGGATAAACATTTCCATAGTATGCTTTATTTCGCCTTCCTCAGCGTTGCTGTGCCAAATTTGAAGTATCTAAATAGCATAGACATAAATAATACTTCGTATGGACCCGGCCTAACGTATGTCATGTTTCCCCACTTCATTGGTGTCCAATCCAAAGTTAAACTTATATCGTGACACTAAAGCTGGGTTACATTTTTTCAACAACGAGACGAGTTTTTAGATACTGAGAAACAGTTTCGAAAAAAGTTTTTTTAAAAACGCTTATTGTCACGCACGCTCGGTGACAGAACTTTGGATTGGACACCGTGGAAGTGGGGACATATTACGTGTACATTAGACCGGGTCTATATTATTTACGTCTATGCTAAATAGTGTTTCCTAGTCATGTTTCTTCACAAAAAGTCTAAAGGTCGCTTCTTTTGGACAACTTCAAAAGAGTCACGAATATCTGTATTTTCTGCTATCGTTCGCAGTGTGTTAAATTTCAAATACCACCTCCACCAGTTTTTGTAATGTGGCTATGCAATAAATAATTGTAAATTTTTAGATTTTTTTAAAATTTTGTGCTGTGTGGCTCACATTGCTCTGGAACTTCCCTGCAAAGATATAGGTGATCATAATTTCAGCTTTCAGTCCTGGCACCAATCTGCGACCTTTGATTTAGCTTGTGAAGGACCATTAATTAATTCCCACAAACGCCTGGACGAAGCAAATGGATTTGACATTTCGGTTACAACCATTGATCTATTATAAGTAAGGATTCACAATCAGCCGGAGAAAAATGGCCCGTCAAAACGGCTGCCCGAACAACTCGGGCATCCGTTTGGCGCTCAGTAAATTTGACACTTAAGTCTTATAGTGTTAGGTTTACTTTTGTATAAAATATTAATCTTGACACATATATAAGAGGCGTTATTAGCATATTGGAACGTATTTTCTAATGCCAGTTTGCTCCATATATTTTGACATATTCTGTTAGGCACTGTTCGTCCACATGTTATTATAGGTTAATGGTTACAACTCATAGATTACGGGGCGTCTGCGGAAATAACGCTATTGTCAATCTTATGTAAAGTGGAAAACGTAAATGTGCAACCCTGCTTCCGCATGTTGAACCTTTGGGCGGGATAATAAAGTTGAAAATTAGGAATTTAATCATTCACTTAAGATATTACCTATTCCAGCGTGTTGGTTGCGGCGTATTTACGTGCAGTGGTTCAAGATCAAGGTTGTTCCAGAACAAACAGGTATTATTAACATTGAAGGAAGTGATAGAAATATTTATTCATTCCATTATTTGGCTGTATGGCTAAAAGGCATAAGCCTTAAATAATATCAAGTTTTTTAAGAATAGCTGGCTGTCATTATATTGATCTGTCACTTCCTTAGCAATGAATTCGTAGCTCCATTAAATGTTAATTTTGAATCTTTTTATATATGAATAATCTTTAAAAGGTAAAGCATTTTGCACATTTATTTTGAAGAATAAAGTGTCGTAGAATGTCGTGGCGCGTTTGATTTTTAGCGGTCTGCACACTCGCCCGTTCCCGAACTTCCATTGTCAATTTGTCAACCATGCTCTGCTAACAATTATAACAGGTTACGTGTCCAGTAAGCATATAATATAGAATACAATCGGAACAAAGGGCAGAGGAAGAGAGTGTGCGGATTATCACGCAATAGACAAAATGTCGACATCATCGTCATCTGGTGCTGAGCAGCCGGCCCCTCAACCGGGCAACGGCGCCGGGCCTATTTCAATTGAGAGATTACGTGGTTCGTCAAACTATGTATCTTGGAAATTCTCCATGCGCATGCTATTGACCTTAGAAAACATTTGGAGCTGTGTGGAATCAACAGAATCAACAACTACTACAGACACTCAACGCGACCAGAGAGCATTAGCAAGGATTTGTCTTAGTGTGGAGCCTGCCTTGCACCAGTATGTTCGCGACGCCAAAACTGCCAGTGAGGCTTGGAAGAACTTAGCCAAGGTATTCGAGGATCGTGGACTATACAGGCGAGTACTCTTACTCCGGCAACTTCACCATATAGAATACAAAAATTATTCTAACATGCAAGAATACATCAATGCTGTTATGACCCTAGTGTCACAGTTAGCGGATATAGGACGGAGCATCGAAGACGCCGAGGTAGCGGAGATTTTACTATCTGGTCTTCCAAGCGAATACGATGTTTTGGTCAGCAATTTGGAAACTGCATGTATCAGTGCTACATCTCTGTCGAGCGAGCTTGTTAGAACACGTCTACTGCAAGAAGAGATGCGGAAGAATGGCAATGAACATACATCTTCAACAGATAATGCTTATTTTGCCAAAAAGAAAGTAATTTGCAGTTTCTGTGGAAAAAGTGGACATGTTCGTAACAGATGCTTTAAGCTCAGGAAGCAGAAGAAAGAGAAGACTGAGAAAGCTACAATTGCGACTGATTGTGCCTATTCAGTGACACAGACTGACTTCATAGTTGATAGTGGGTGTAGCAGTCATATGATAAATAATAAGAAGATGTTTCAAAATTTTAATAATAAGAAGAGTCATGTTTGTATTGCTAATAATACATACCTGGATAGTGAGGGATCAGGTAAATTTATTATTCCTTGTTCTAATATAGAAATAGAAGCTATGCTCGTTCCTAAATTAGCTACCAATTTACTTTCCGTTAGTAGGCTAATTAAATCTGGTTATGTACTTGTTTTTGACAAGAAAGGGTGTCACTTTTATAAAGATAGGGACTGTAAGGTCACAGGTATGGTATATGGTCATGCAGCTGATATCAATGGTGTTTACAAGCTGGATAGCATTACACCTGCAGGTAATACTTCGCAGCCAATTGGGTGCTCTTCAGGTCTCCTGAAGAATAGAGTTCAGGAGAAACAGAGTGCAATGTTAGTGTCAGCAGAGCTCTGGCACAAGCGGCTGGGACACATGAGTTATGGAGGTATGTGCACGTTGCGACAAAAGAAAGCTCTTATGTTTCAGGATGAAGAACACGAGCTCTCTGGGTGCGTGGCTTGTTTGAAGGGCAAGCAAGTCTCAAAAGCTTATCCCTCTGGTGAAGCCAAGCGTGCCACTAGTCGATTAGAGCTCATTCACTCCGACATCTGTGGACCGACGCCGATTAAAAGTTGGGGCGGTGCGAAGTACATGCTGACCTTGACAGATGACTACAGTAGGAAGAGTTGGGTGTACCTTCTAGAAGAGAAAAATCAGGTAATGTCCCGTTTTATTGATTTCAAAAACCTTGTTGAGAAACAGACCGGAGCCAACATAAAATGTCTACGAACTGATGGAGGCGGTGAATATTGTAATGATCGTTTCAAATCTTTTCTTAAGTCTCAAGGAATTATTCATCAAATAACCGTTCCGTATTGCCCTCAGCAGAACGGAGTATCTGAGAGGCTAAATAGGACTTTGTTAGAGAAAGCAAGATGCATGCTGCAGGAATCTGGTCTTAGCCGGGAATATTGGGGAGAAGCGGTCATGACGGCCCTTTATTTAAAGAATAGAAGCCCTACAGTTGCCCTTGCTGGACTGATGCCTGAACAAGTGTGGACTGGTTCAGATATAGACCTTAGTCACCTTAGAGTTTTTGGCTGCATTGCATACTCATTAATCCCTGAGCAGAAACGTTCTAAATTAGACCCTAAATCTAAAAGATATATTTTTATTGGCTATAGTGACTCAACTAAAGGCTATAGGTTGACAGATCCACAAAATCCAAGGCGAATTTTTTATGCTAGGAATGTGACATTTCTCGAGCACAAGTTTTTGAAGGACACGGATGATAATCCTTGTGTTCATTGTAAAAATAAAAATATTGCTAATCACTTTGTTGATGTATCTAGTCAGAATTCTAACTTAAATAATACAATTTTACAAAATAATGAAATAAATGATAATAATATTTTAAATAATGATACAATTAACTGTGATATTAGCTTAAGTGATAATGATAATAGTGAATCTAGTCAGAATGATATTAATACTACCATACTTTCAGGTGCGGACTCGGAGTACTGTACTGGAGACGAGGGAGCAGTGACCGCTGCTAGTCCAAATCATGCAGATTTGCACTGCAGCTCGTCAGAGCATGCCCCGTCGTCACGTCGAGGGGAAGCGATGTCTAGTGCCGGCCTTCAGGATCCTGGTTCGGTAACTGATGCTGCGCGCCCTGTACGTAGTACTCGTGGAAAGCCTCCACTCAGGTATGGAGATTATGACCTTTCCTTGGATCTCTCTCTGCTGGTTCACAACGAGTTAGAGCCTCTCTCTTATAGAGAGGCAATGTCGTCGCCGGACAAAGAAGAATGGCGACGTGCAATGGAGAAGGAGTATAATGCTCTTCTCAAAAATGCTGTCTGGAAACTTGTAGATCGACCACAGAATAAAAATGTAATAAAATGTAAGTGGGTCTACAAGGTCAGACAAAGCTGCGAAGGTAAGGATAAATTTAGAGCTCGTTTGGTAGCGCGCGGGTTTTCTCAGAAGCAAGGCATCGACTACAATGATACTTTTTCACCTGTCGTTAGACACAGTACACTTAGAACTTTGTTCGCTTTAGCTAATGAATATGATTTAGATATCAGTCATTTTGATGTAGAGACCGCGTTCCTAAATAGTGATCTAAACGAGCATATCTTCATGGAACAACCGGAAGGTTTTAATTCAGATGATAATAAAGTATGTTACTTATTAAAAAGTATATATGGCCTTAAGCAAGCTAGTCGCATGTGGAATCAAAAAGTGCATCAGCTGTTATCTAATAATAGTTTTAAACAGAGCAAATGTGAACCTTGCGTCTATATAAATAAGAGTGATAAAAGTTTAACCATAATAGCCTTATATGTAGATGACTTCTATGTTCTAGGAAATTGCTCTATAACTAAGAATAAATTGTTAAAATTAATGCAACAGGAATTTATTGTTAAAGATCTAGGCATTCTGAAAACATGTTTGGGTATTGATGTCTCTCGTAATAAATCTAAAGGTATTTTAACTCTGAATCAAAAAAGTTATATAGAGAAACTTTTGTTGCGTTTTGGAATGGAAAAATGTAATCCAGTCTCAACTCCAATGATGCTTAACAACAAATTAGATAAACCTAATGGTGATTGTCTAGATGAAAATGTATACCCATATAGGGAGTTAATTGGAAGCCTAATGTACCTCGCTGTATGTACTCGGCCTGACATCGCTTTTGTATGTAGCCAGCTAAGTCAGTTCTGCTGTGGCTTTAATATGTCTCATTGGCTTGCGGCTAAACGTGTTTTAAGGTATTTAGCGGGAACCTTAAGTTATGGCTTATGTTTTTATAAGACTGGTAACTTAAATATAACTGCATATACTGACGCCGACTGGGCTAACGATATTGTAGACAGAAAGTCATATACAGGGTTTGTAATAAAGCTTGGGAATAATACAATAAACTGGGAAGCCCGTAAACAAAAATGTGTGGCTCTATCAAGCACAGAGGCCGAATACTTGGCAATTTGTGATGTGTGTAAAGACTTGTGTTTTGTTAAAAAATTTCTGAACGAAATAATTGAAAAATCACCTTCTATTGTAGTGTATAATGATAACCAGAGCGCACAAAAGCTGTTAGAATGTAAAGAGTATTGCCACAAACGAACAAAGCACATTGATTTGAGATACCATTACATAAAAGACTTAATAAATACAGGTTTTGCTGATGTTAAATATTTATCAACACAAGAAATGGTGGCAGATGTATTAACTAAGCCTTTAAGTTCCATGAAGCATAAAAATTTTATAAATGGGATAAATGTTAAAGATGTTGAGACTTTTTACAAACTGTGATATGTTATGTATGTGCATGTAATTTTATTTTCTATTTGAAACTGTGATGTCCTTATTATTTTTTCTTTTGTTTGAAGAATGTAATGAATAAGGGGAAGTGATAGAAATATTTATTCATTCCATTATTTGGCTGTATGGCTAAAAGGCATAAGCCTTAAATAATATCAAGTTTTTTAAGAATAGCTGGCTGTCATTATATTGATCTGTCACTTCCTTAGCAATGAATTCGTAGCTCCATTAAATGTTAATTTTGAATCTTTTTATATATGAATAATCTTTAAAAGGTAAAGCATTTTGCACATTTATTTTGAAGAATAAAGTGTCGTAGAATGTCGTGGCGCGTTTGATTTTTAGCGGTCTGCACACTCGCCCGTTCCCGAACTTCCATTGTCAATTTGTCAACCATGCTCTGCTAACAATTATAACAGGAAGTACGTACCTTAGTAATCGAATAATTACATTACGCTATTCAAATCTACTGTTATTAAGTGCGGCATTTTTTTTTTAATTCATTTACCTGCTAATCGTCAATCGTCAGATATTTATTATTCAGTCAGATATTCCATAGAAAATTCAAATTATTCTAAAACATATTCAAATTTTGTATGGATTATTCGACAAATAAATATCTGACGATTGAAAAATCAGCCCTAATAAGTAATCTATCCTCAACATCTACATATATCATCTATCTATCATTCCTAAGTATTCGTTCTTTCTCTTCATGTATGTACTCGTACTGGAAGATACTATTTACATAATACCTACTTGTATACCAACAGTAACTTGTAAGTTGTGTAACTTGTATAATAATTGAAATTATTCAAAACTGATTATTTAAACAGAATTAAATAAAGTGTGTTGAATTTAAAAACGATTATTATTAGCCCACCAGCTCCTTCGCCCTATTGGGCAGCGCTGTTTCGCCTGTAACAATATTCTTTATTATTTATTGAATTTATAAATTAACATTAACAGACACATGTTAACAATAGTTTGAACGATAACCACATTTTTGGTAGAGTCTCTGTTTGGTGTAGTCTGCGGACTTTACAGGGGGCGCCGAATCAGCGTAATGCATCATTAGGTAGGCTTGAGTTTGGCATTCAAGATCCTCCCCGCCGGGAAGCGATTGATATTTGCTCGCGCGGCACGGATCGCGGCCTGCGGGACCCATTGTCAACTGCAATACCTATCACCACCTAACACTATAGGGGGAAGCTTTCAGAGCATACTGACGCGTTTGGTTGTTGTTTATCGTACCATAGGTACTCACTAGTCCATATTAATATTATAAATGCGAAAGTAACTCTGTCTGTCTGTCTGTCTGTCTGTTGCCTCTTCACGCTTCAACCGCTGGACCGATTTGGATGAAATTTGGTATGGAGATAGTTTGTGTCCCGGGAAAGGACATAGGCTACTTTTTATCCCGGAAAAGCCACTCAGGCCACCAGGTAAGGTAAGGGTCACTGTGCCACTGTGGTCCATGGATATAAGGAATTATTACATTAAGAATGCATTACAATTACAACCCTGAGAGGATTGAATGCCTCTGTGATAGTAATTTCACATTGTGGCCTTCGTTGCTGTATCTGCCATCTTTTCTTTATCACTCAAGCGCTTTTTTCATGCCTTAACCTACGGCACCCAAACTAAGCTGCTAAGGCATACATTTCAAAAAGTTATGAATACTGAATTAGGTAGGTACGTCCTAATACCTACAAATGTTGAAAACACAGACACTAGACTCAGTTGGAAGAAGGCTGAAAAAGAAATCCACATGCCTACACAATGGACGGGTGAAAATACCAATCAATCAATCAATCAATCAATCATATCATATATTTATTGCTCGATGTGCGTATTACAAAAGATGTTAAATTATTAGGAGACCGCCACAATCAGCCAGTTTCCAGCATGCAATATTAGGTACCTTAAAGCTATTGAACAGTCCATACTTAGTCAAAATCCAGTCAGTTACCCCAATGTACCAGTAGGACATCTTATTAATACTTATTTTATTTTACGACCATAGAAATGCTGGTAGGTATAAATTTTGCGACACAATAGCAATAATCTTAATTATGATCATCGAATTTCATAGTTTAAACCATAGAAGAAGTAAGGCAAAACTTGGAATGCCAACCTTCATACAAATCAGCGTACGCCCGAAGTAAGTGTTAAATGCGATAATAGATGTCGCTGCCAAGGTAGCCTGCATACAAATTTTAACTCCATGAGCAACATCTAGATGGCGCTGTACAGGCGAAGTATGAAAATTCGAAGCTTCCTGGCTATTTCCGATGTACGCCGTAATATAAGGAGATTGACAGTCTTATATAATTACATTGCCTCTGTTTAAACTAAGTACCTACCTACCTACTCGTAAATCGTAAAGAACTGTGTCCTCGTTGTTAATGTACATATAGGATCAGTTATTGATAGGCCTTCATCTAAAGGCATTGTATTGGCTCAGACTTCGATAGCCGGCCCACTTCGGAGCTAATCTCTAAAGTAGTCCGTCTAGACTCCTGCAGGCTACTCTGGTCGCTGTTTTTGTAGCGAAGTAGGATGTTTCTTTTACTACTTATATACCTACATAAATCCACAGAATTCACCCCCATTTTAAATTAAAAAAATGTTTTTAGTTTTGATACGCATTTAATACTCATTTCATATCTAATTAATCTAGGAACCTAGGTTACTACCTACTGGTACTGATCGCTATTTAATGATAAGACCGCCTGCTGTAGGTAGGTTTTTGCGTAAGTACGATGACTTTGTACCTAACTTCTGTTTATTCAAACGTGTTTTATTTCCGCCCGTTTTAGCTGCAAATTGAAGAGCAGCTGGCATTAAGTAACTAAAAATTCTGCAATTTCTGCAATTAAAACTCCGCCAAACATTGGCCTGTTCGTCGTCTCTGGTGTCAATTGTTTAGTTCCACACAAGATTAAATCCGTCTAACCAACGCACTTTGTGCACGCGGCTGGTTGACGTGTAATTGAATAGAACGGGTAGAGAATCAGGGGAACACCACCGCCGCCAAACCGAGCGTTGATAACGTAATGACTACATTCGCTCTTCGGCTGCTATTGACTAACCAGCTCCACCGCAGCCAGGGTTGCCACAATAACACCAGCCGTGACGATTACCTACCGGCCCACTATCAAAATAATGGGCCGACAGCAGCATGAAGTTAGGCTGACAGCGTTTGCATACTGTACCGTGGTTTGTTGGTAGTTGGTGCCTCTATTACTCGGCCAAGCAAATGTCGTCGGCTTTTCGTGCTCACGTCAGGGAATCTTAGCCCGGGAGTGCTATTAAAGAATTCCAGCACGACTTCGTTCGCGGGCAGAAGCTAGTTATTTGATATTCCTAAGCTGGCAACCCTGGGAGCACAGCCGAGGCCCGCCCAGACCGTGTCGCAGGTACCGCATTGTTCCCGTTATTGAGTCGCGCGCGTTACACTGACTAATGCCGAATTGATTCCGTCCTGGAACGCGTCGGATCCACGCTACACAAATGCTGAAATAGCTACTGCACTCTATGTAGTATGTAGGTGAACCTGAAGCTGATTAAAACGAAACCTAACAGCTTTCATTACTGCTTAATATGGCCAGTACTTACATTGAACTAGTTCACTGAAATTGTAAACATGGTTTTTCATAATCAGGGTTAAAGAATTTTGTGCAGCCAGAGGGTTGAATGAAAGCTCTTAACGCCGGGTTCATAATTAGGTACTACTACTACAGCCTATTTGCGTCCCACTGCTGGGCACAGGCCTCCTCTCATCACGAGAGGGTTTGGGCTATAGTCCCCACGCGGGCCCAGTGCGGATTGGGGACTTCACACACAACTTTGAATTACTTCGCAGATGCGTGCAGGTTTCCTCACGATGTTTTCCTTCACCGAAAAGCTCAGTGGTTAATTCAAATTGAAAACCTTACCCTATATACACAAAACCCTTTGGCTATGCATGGGTAAAATTTGACACATTCTATATCGCTGGGTTAAGTGTTGGTGCACAGTGTGCAGTGCTGGCATAAATTTTTCATCTAAATTTAAACACAACAGAAAAGTTGCAGAAACATTAGAGCTCCGACTAATAAATCTATCTATCTATATATATAAAACAAGAAACTGACTGACTGACTGATTGACTGATCCGATCAACGCAGAGCCGAAACTACATGTCGTAGAGAGCTGAAATTTGGCATGCAGGTTCCTTAGGGCGCGTAGGTGAACACTAAGAGAGGATTTCCCTAAATTCCCACGGGAACGACAAAAAACGGGATTTTTCATTTTAATATTTCTGCGCATACGAAGTTGCGGGAAAAAGCTAGTATTCCATATAATCCAGAAACAAAAGGCTAGATTCCAACAAATGTCTGAACATGTCACAACTGCCACAGTCAGTTCTTTGCGAAAATGGACCATTATTCCAGAGCCTGGGACTTCACAGTGACAGACAGACGCTAATTGTGTGATCTAGGTACAGTACGGCACGAGCAGGTGTAGACTGTTTTTCTAAATATTGTCAACTATATGGAGGGTTGAAGTAAAGGAGCGCAATCTTTATAGTTCCAAAGGTGGACACCAAATCGGGTAGGTTGGGGGCGCTGCGGTCGCCACTCCAGTCAAGCCACCTACGCGGATAGTCTGCAGTAGCGCCTTCAGATGGCTCTGCTGAGGCGAAATCGCAGCGAAGACGGTTGTGAGGAGAGTGTGTTTTGTTTTGTTGCTTATCAAATACGCTGGACACGTTTTCAACTGTTTCGCCATATAAGATTGCGCTCCTTACCAAGACACATTCCACACTCCATAGTCAACTATTTAATAACTGTCATGCATGCAATATAATAAATCGATATGTAACTATAGACTTAGACATAGTGCTGTCTGTCAGGAACAATCTTCATCATTGTAAAAATGTTATCATTGCGATCACGCCAGTGACATGCGTTTTTGACATATACAAATATTTTTGGCTCAGCTTCAGAACGCTTAGTGTGTACCAGTGTTATAGTTTTAAATAGTGATATTGCCTGGTGTTAGGTCCGTCCGGGAAGGTACCACCGTCTTTCCCCGGTAACCTGCCACCAAATAGCAGCTTGCACTGTTGTGTTCCGGTAGGGGGTTATGGCAGCCGATGAAATTTCTGGCCCACAGGCATTCCATCTTAGTCCTCAGGGTAGGCAACCCATTCGAAATCTTATAGTTTCTTAAATCAAAGGATTTCGGTGTCCATGGGCCCCAGTGTTCACTTACCATCAGGTGGGCGGTGCGCTCGTTTGCCTATACCATCTACATAATAAAAAAACCTTAAAGAAAGGTCTCGAAATTTTTTTCGTAGGTATAAGTACATTCATCATCATCATCATATCAGCCGAAAGACGCCCACTGCTGGACATAACCTTCGATCTTCACATCGATCTTGTGGTTACTTGCTTCCATCGGATTCCTGCGACCTTTGCGAGGTCGTTACTTCATCTTGTTGGAGTCTCCCGGTTCGCGTATAGATTGCCTATCAATATACTTTATTCTACAAAAGAAATTAAAATTTTGTAAACAGCAAAGTCGCCCCTTTAAAGAATTTATTCCAGTTGACCTTTGAGCAAAGGACAGGAAAGAACTTGAATAGGTAGGGAAATAAAATTAAAATAGAGTAGGTAAGTATAGAATTGAAAAGGCGATCAGATCACAAAAAAGAAAGACAAAATAAATCACTAGGTATTATGGGATTTGACAGATCTAACGTTTCCACTTTCGGCTTCAAGTCCAGACTGCAAACATCGCAGGACAACAGTACTTACTTTCACGCAAGCATTCAAGACCAGAGCGAGGCAAATAGGCTGTTCCCTGACCCAGCATCGTCAAATTGCTCATGCAAGATCCATACTTTTCTAAGAAATGTTAAAAGTTAAGAATATGAAAAAATACTTACGTTATATTTGATTATATCATCCTTACATTGACAGCTTTCGTTACACGTTTCACGAAACATCGCTCGATACAATTTAATTCCAAAGTAACCTCTAACTCGGATTTTTTATCCATCTTTACTCCAGTTTATTATATAAAACAGTATAAAACTAAATATAACAGAAATATTATCCATATTATATACATACATTGACAACTTTATAAACGCCATGTTATTAGACGGTATTTTTATATAAATTAAAACGCGTACTAAATATACTAACTAAATCGAGCGTTCTGTGCGTAGCGCTTTCCCTTTCACTCGTTGCATGAGTGACAGTGACAGCTGCGCTGGGTATAGGAACGGCCTAGCCTCTAGACGACGCCCGGAGAGCGTTCCTAACAATCGTCAGTCTCTCGAGTGCTTTGTGCTCTGTTTGCTGTCTGCGCTACTAAATGTGGTGCCCTGAAAAGGGTCGCGAGGGCTGTGTATAGTACCTACTTACTACTGAAAAACCCGAGTAGGTTCGTCAAATGAACAACTAGCTTCTGCCCGCGACTTCGCCGGCGTGGAACTATGCATTTTTCCGGGATAAAAAGTAGCGGGATAAGTAGTAGTAGTAGGGATAGTAGTAGTAGTATATCCTTTCCCGGGACCCCATGCCAAATTTCATCTCAATCGGTCCAGCGGTTGAAGCGTGAAGAGGTAACAGACAGAGTTACTTTCGCATTTATAATATTAATATGGATAATGACATCTGCCCGTGACTTCTTCGGCATGGAATTCGGTTATTCGGTTATCGAATAGGGGTAATCAGGGCATCCGTGTGTATCGTACCTACCAAAAATAAATATTCCGTTTTGTTTACTAGCATCGCTGACCTAAATAGATTATTTATTCACCCGTGTTGAAATACATATTGCGTTGTGTCAGTTAATTGAGTTGGTAATCATTCATGAAAACAATGTTTTAGGGTCACTTACTCACTCCGGTCAAGGCCAATTGGGTATGGGTGAAAAATGACAACGTGCTTAAATTTTTTTCTTTAAACATGAATAACATTCCATATCATGAGAAAAGAATCTTTGAATTTTCCGTGTCGTAGATTGCGCGTAAAAAATATAAATTACTAGCTTCTGTGCGCGGGAACTTAACGTTTTCCCGGGGTTAAAAGTAGCCTATGTTATTCTCAGGGCCCCAAACTATCTCCATACCAAATTTCTTTTAAATCCATCCATACGTTTCGACGTGAAGGAAGGACAAACAAACAAACAAACACACTTTCACATTTATAATATTAGTATGGATAATAACGGCTCACTAAAGGCGGCTGCCTAAGTGCCTATCTATAGGTACTAAAATTGACAAACAGCCGTCATGCTACCAAAACCTTTTTATTTTTTACGCGAAATCTACGGCACGGAAAATTCTGAGATTTTTTTCCTCTTGATGCGGAATGTTATTTCCGCCCAAAAATAGTTATTACGAGTTATTATTATTACGAGGTACTTACGTTGTAATTTTTCACCCTTACCTAAAATCTCTAAATCTCGAAATGCAAGTATATCTCGAAATTTTGTAGATGGAGTAACTCATAGATAGGTAATGTTTGATTTTTCAACAGTCAAGTTTCACATTGCCATACCAATATTATAATCGTAAATCTGTCTGATGGTAACTCGTGTTGGTGGTGGTCCGTGGATGCGACTTCGACGCTTAAACTTCTAAACACTTTTAGATGCAAACTTTTAGATGAGTCCCAAACTAGATAAGGACATGACGGTAATCTCCGACTCCATACCTTAAGGGGATTACTTACAAAGTTTAGTATGTCTTTGATTTATTACATGTGGGACTAGGTACAGGCATTTAGTTTAGATACCATGTAGTCCCACATCTATTTAAAGCTAAGGGTTCAAATTTGAAATGATACAAAACATTGATTTAAGATGTGAGGAGACGACATTGGTTTAGTAGGTACTCCCGGGAGGAGAAGTCTTCACGATATTCACGGCACCACAGTCTAATCAACCATACAGTGGGTCGAGGAAGCCGTTTTGAGAGAGCCTTCGTGCGAGGGGTGAGGGACGAGCGGTCCCGAGCTACTAAGGATAGTACGACACAACCAGAGGGCGGACACGGTCTATAAAAGCACGATTTCGAACACAATTCGAATGAAGTGTGAATGTTTGCGTGAGAGGACGTCTGTGTGCGTGCGAGGACGTCTGTACACTTGTAAATGTGTGTACCAACTACGCGAGCCAGTGATCCACTCTCCATCTCCGGATGAAACAAATGACGGTAAGGGCGAGTTGGGCGCGAGTTGCGCGCCGGCTAGATTCAGGCGGTTGATTCCGCGGCTATTCTGTATGTAGTACTATTAAATATTCTGTGACTCAAATTAAGCTCGGCTGCGGCATTACGTTTGGCCTTCCGTATGCGATGCGGATTACGATCAGTAGTTTGTCAATACGAGTTGCGCGCATAAGGTTCAATTTCGTCTAGAAAAACTACTTCACGCACCTCGCCTTTTGACAGTCGTCATCCGTTTCGCAAACGGATGGCCAAACGTAATGCCGCTACGGGTATCTCTGCGCTTGTGCTTGCGCTGCGCTGCGCCACGCACGTACCCTGTCACACCAAGAGCTGGCGTCCCTGTACCGCGCGCTATATTGCCGCTCCGCTCTACTCTGCGCCGTCCAGCTCGCATGCGGTGTGACAGGTCTTACGAGAACTAATGCTATACAATGCGTGAGTATAAGTACGTGTACGTGCCCCGCACGCGCCGCAGACGCCTTCGGTGTGACCCGGGCTTAAGACGGCATGCGGCAAAGCACTGAAGCGGCTTAACAGTTAACACAAAGTCTAATATTACTTAATCCACGTGCCTTCTAATTTGTGTAAACCTGTACCAGGTGTATAAGACCGTTCCTTCCCCGTTTCTTCTCTCACGCGCGTATTTATCGCGAGATCAAAGAAGTTGACCTACTGTACTAACCTACTGTACTAAGTACAGTAAGTCTTATTCTTATACTGTGATATCGAAATGGAAGGTAATTTTACGACAGCCGAATGTCACCTAAGCAGCTTATAGACTAAAGTCAATTTCATTTCGTCCGGGATGGAGTCCGCTTGCTCGATGTACTCATAGTTAGATCTTTTCAGCCGATCCTAAGACGCAAAAATCCTAATCTTCACTTTGTACAGTCAAGGGCAAAGATATGTACTCTATGGCAAAATATGTATACAACGACTCTATTGCTACCTCTAGAGTTGCTGTTTACTTATTTTGCCCCATAGACCGGATGCATATCTATGGCATTGACTGTATATTTGGTAAATCTAGTAGCGTAGACTCTCGTCGTTTCATGGCAAGTTGCTGTCATGTCTCATGTCGCCAATAACAATTTAATTTGGGGAACAACATACACACATTAATGTACCTATACTTACAGTGGTAGTTTTGTTCTCTCACGTCGTTTTCAAACACGGAAAACTCAATAGCAACAAACAGGGAATAAAGATTACTCAGGCCCCATAGAACCTCTGCATGAGACGCAGTAGATCAAACCAATAGGATTACGGATTGTAATGCTTTAGCAACACAGTTGTCGTGTAACCCTACTCGTGTCGACAGAATTAATTTCCTGCACTATAACTCTCTTATATTGGCTCCCTGACATCCCCCGATTTATGGGCTAGGACAGGTACGTACCATAAGGGTTGCTCCTCCATATTGGATAACTAATATTGCCAATAATAGCTCTCGTAAATGCCGTAACTTTGAGTCTAACGGCCGATCTGACCCTACTACACCGTGCCGATAGTTAGTTGACAAAATGACATCCTTACTAATTTTATAAATGTCAAAGGGAGTTTGTCTGTGATGCTGTATTGAATTGAAACTAATGAATGAAGATATTGTTACTATGCCTTAGGTACAATAAACCGGACACAATTAGACAATATTAATTAATGTATATAATGTAAGTAACTAGTCATATTTAAGCGTTGACTATAGTCCAACCTGCACAATACTTGGTTTTTTCATTTTAAGTCTTCAATTAATTTATGTCAATGTTGTATTTTTGGATAAGTAGGTACTTTAAATCCGTGAAGCCGTGGATTTGAAGCCGTGGTGGCCTTGTGGTTCGACCTACCGCCTCTCATGCTGAGGGTCGGGGGTTCGATTCCGGCTCGCACCTCTTAAATTTACTTATGTGCGAAATTCAATTTGAATTTACCACTGAGCTTTTCGGTGAAGGAAAACATCGTGAGGAAACCTGCACGCACCTGCGAAGTAATTCAAAGATGTGTGTGAAGTCCCCAATCCGCACTGAGCCCGCGTGGGGACTATAGCCCAAACCCTCTCGTGATGAGAGGAGGCCTGTGCCCAGCAGTGGGACGCAAATAGGCTGTAGTAGTAGTAGTAGTAGTAGGTAGGTAGTTTAAATAAATACCCAGCCCAGCAACCTTAAAATGGTAGTTAATGTAGAGATGATTGTCTTCACACAAACGCTCTTTACTTGTCCTTACGTATATTTTGACTACCTTCACCTATAGAAATACATAATTACATATGAACGTCTTTGTATACTCTCTCTAAACAGTCTAACTGCCGCCAGCCGAGAGCGGAATTCCAGTTTTCCCGCTTTCCTCTACAAAGCGGTAAAAACGCTACGAGCGTAGCGCAAAGTGAATGCATGCTTGGAACGCGTTGCAGAAAAAATAATCGGTAATATAAAATATGACGAGCTTTTCAGTCCCTTGCCGCACTTCGTAAAATTTACAATAGATTTACAGATTTTTGGATATGTTTGTACAGAAGGACGGTAGGTACCACTACTACGAAAAATGCCATCTTAGCTTACTGGCATTTGGTAAGGCGGCATGGGACTGCTAAGCATTGAAACGACCGACCGTGGAATCAACGAAACCCGTTTGACGTCTCTAATAGTATTTAAATTCACTCGACTCCAATCTACTTTTTTTTTGTCATTGGTCTCTGAAAGTGCCAAAATCCTTCGGCAGTGTGAAAACAGCAAATACAGGCTTAAAACTGACGCGTCGGGCATCATGCCTGTAATCAACGGGGACAGTAATTAAACAATTACCGCCCACAAAGCGGAGGCACAAAGGCCGTCTTCGTCCGTAATTAGCAACTTACTTACATACGAGCATGATTTACTGTACAACATTACGTCGACATTGTTGCGAGTGGCAACATTTTATAGAATTTCCAGCCTTCATGGTGCTATCATAAATAACTCGACCTAATTAATAAAACTTTAGAACCGAGCTGACTATGTTTTATATTGCTGCAACGAGGTACCTTGGATGTCGTAAGTTCAATACGAATGTGTTTGTAATAGGTGCATTTACCTCGCTGGCGCAAACCTTATAAATCAATCGATACATATAAAATTATTCCGTTACTGGCTGATTTACTAACTCGTGACAACGCACAGCTGTAACTACTGGTCGTAGAAAGCTGTGCATGTATCTATGTAAGTTGCTTGAGGAGTGAAAGAGAACCTTGAGAGAATATTTTCCAAATTTTTTACGAGAACTGTCTTTCTTGTAACTGAATGCCGATTTTAATACTACCTACATCAATCCGGCCAAGTAGCTATGTGTGTTCCTACCTCGCGCTTAATATGCTGACCCGAATACGAAGAAAGAGGTAGGGTACATTTCGTACAAAAAAAACATGGCGGATTTTATTATTTAGGTCTTAGTCGTGTTTTTTTTTCAACTATTTCACTTGTCACTTTGATGTTAAAATATCTGTTTAAATATTTGAGCTAAGCGTGCCAATTAAAGTAAGTAAGGAACCCGTCGACCGTCCACCAGACTAATTGGGTAAGCGCGGGCGCCGGAACATAATTGTTCGCTGACAGAGATTTTTTATTCATCTTTAATTTTACTTACGTACTTATCTTTTTCCGTGTCTTCCATTATTCGAACCTGATTATGCAAATAAATAGTACCATTAAGAAATGATACAAGAAGAGTGGCAGAGCCCATACTGTAGTGCGTGCTCCGAAACCCGGATCGATCGATCGACATCTAGCGGCCAGTGGCTGAACCCCGATTACCCGACCGTTTAGCAGTTGCTACCGCTACTTGAAGCTAGCCCCTGCTCTGCCACTCTTCTTGTATCATTTCTCTATGATAGTACCTACTCAAATAGATATTCCGTAGTGTACTATGTATTTGAATAATCAGATCCTGGATAATGTTACGGTTTACGTTCTATCTTGACGGTCACGGTAAAATTTATTCAGATTGGGGCGACTCAGAATGTATATTTACTATTTCTTGAATTGATAGTTTGTTCAATAATTATTTCTATACTTACTCGCTAAATATCCACTCATTATTTCTTTTAAAACCGGTTCATTATTTCATTAGCATCTAAACGAAGGCAAATGGCTTTTTTATCAATACACTCATTTGAGCATAAAACTACGTTCATTCATAATGTTCATCCAAGATAATATGACGAATATGCACTTGAAAGTTTTAAGTGCATTTTCGTCATCTATCTGGGATGAACATTACAGACCGCTATGGTTAAGCGATAAACTACTTGAGCTACAGCATATATATGAAGTCATGTTTCAGCACACACGGCCAGTATCTCAGGCAAGCCATTAGCCACAGGATACGAGCCCTTCCGTCGGTGAAGTTGGCAGGCCTGTTTACCGGAGCAGGTGCAAGACACACCGGGAACACTTCCACTAATCCACCCAGAGACAAATAGCGCCCTACCGACCGTAGACTTGAGACTGTTAGACATGCATGTAAGGCATGGTAAATTTTTAAGTCAGTTTATTTTTTGGAAGCCGTGGTAGCCTTGGTTTCACCCTTATCATTCATCATCATCATTTCAGCCGAAAGACGTCCACTGCTGGACATAGGCCTCCCCCAAGGCTCGCCACTCTGACCGTTCTTGTTCTACTTGCTTCCACCGGTTTCACCTACAGGGGCTCTATTCGAAGTGTTACACAGTGAAAGGGAGATTTCCAATCCATGTGCTCACGCGTCGCGGCGTTGTGTGGGCCGTAAATAGGCTGTAGTGATGGTGGTGATCGTGGTGGTGGTTATATTTTTTCACAAGGAACATGTGAAGGAAAAAAGGAACCCACGGGGCGTCCATGCCCGACTCTTGAATTTTCAAACAAAATTGATTGGACTATATCGGGTTTGTTGCGCTGAAAGCAGATCCTTCAGAGCAGAGCAGATTTGTAATCGAAGGACCTGCTTTCAGTGGAAATTTTCACTAGAAAGCATAAGAAAATTTCAAACATTACACACAACATCCTGACAAAAACGAAAACTGATGATACGCAGCGATGCTAATTCTATTGTTATACTAGTCGCGCGATCGGCACTCGTCTAAAAATAGACATAATTGACTTAAGGTCATAGATTTACTTAGAACGTAGTCAAATATGTCCGCCTCTAAGTCGTCATACGTCTGCCGAGCCCTCCAGTTCTCCGGTTAACGAGTCACGCGCATGCAGCTGGGCGCTCACATCTTCACGAACAACTCCAACTCTTCTCTTCTATGCATCCATATTTTAACCTCAACGATACAGTAGGTATATACATACGACTGTTATTTTCACGACAGCTAAATAAAACGGTCTTGACCTATATACATTTACATGTTTTGTAAGCAGCTATGAACAGCGTAGGTAACTTGTTATCCATTAATAGATATGTACATATATTAGAGGCCGTGGTAGCCAAGTGGTTTGACCTACCGCCTCATGCAGAGGGTCGAGGGTTCGAATCCGGCTCACACGTCTAAAATTATTTATGTGCGAAATTCAATATGAATTTACCACTGAGCTTTTCGGTGAAGGAAAACATCGTGAGGAAACTTGCACGCGTCTGCGAAGTGATTTAAGGATGTGTGTGAAGTTCCCAATCCGCACTGGGCCAGCGTGGGGACTATAGCCCAAACCTTCTCGTGATCAGATGAGGCCTGTGCCCAGCAGTGGGCCGTAAATAGACTGTTGTGGTGGTGGTAGTGTGGTACATATCTTAAAACATTACACGCATAAATTAAGTACAGTAATTAATAACAGGAATAATTGAGTAGTCAAATTTAACTTTACTTCTACTTTATGTACGTCACTGTTTCGTACAAACACTAAGAATAATCTACGGATCGACTCAAAGTCACCTGTGGAAAGCTGAGAAACTTCACTTTATCAGTAAATCAGTATTCTTTTATTTTTTGACAACAAATAGTCTATGGTATATTGATCCAAGTTATTTATGACACGTAAACAATTGCATTTCCCCGAATAGCTCATCAAATGATACAATATCTTGAATGATAAACAGGGAGACTGTGAAACGTACTAAACGTCCCAATTTGCGAATTTGAATGAGGCCAAAGAAACAGTTTCTCGTAGACTCGTTTGGAAAATGCGTATTTATATTATCTGCAAATTTAAACGATCAAACTAATCGAACGTCTATTATGTTTTCTAAATCGTAAACAAGATACCGAAGGGCAACTGATCCGTCCGATCGGAACAAAGAGGACAAATTTAATTAAAGCCGGCGCGTCGTTAGCAGTTTTATTGCGTCGCACTATTTGTCTAAATTATCTCCGGCTCATTCTAATTGCCTTCAAACAGATGAATACAAATTACCGAACTAAATTCGAACACTGCTAAATTGTCCGATTTACTGATTTAAAAAAAAAAAACTTTTTATTATACCTGTTCATCGTGCGAAAAGTTTGTCATTACCGAACGAGTGCTTCTTGCTTTTCGACACCCACCAAACGAACATCCCGAGAGCGCCTGCTCTATAATGTTGATTAATGATGATCCACGCTCTCGCTTAAGGCCAGAACTTTGAGCTAATTATAGTCAGCTCAAATTTAAGTGAGTTAAGTAAGCCCCGCTTGCACAAAGCCTCTTAACCCACGTCAAATTCTTACAAATAATTCTGACCCGAGGTTACCGGCTTGCAAGTGGGCTAAGGCCCGGTTCCTATATCCACGAAACGCCTCGTTTTGCCTACGGACGGTTGATTTTTGACATTTGTTCCATAGAGAATCTGTCAAATTTTAACCGTCCGTTGGCAAAACGAGGCGTTACGTGGATATAGGAACCGGCCCTAAGTACTTATTACGGGCGAACGGGGTCACGGAAACCAAAGTTTCATGTTAAAACCAATGGCCGTGTGCACAATTCATTTATTAAATAAAAGATTGTCAAAAATACTAAACATTCGCAAATTGAGAACTTGAACACAGTCAAAATTAAACTCGAACGCTATCTCCTCATCTAGTATTCCCATGGACACCTCTTTTTCTAACCGCGACAGTAACAACTACTACTACTACTACTACAGCCTATTTGCGTCCCACTGCTGGGCACAGGCCTCCTCTCATCACGAGAGGGTTTGGGCTATAGTCCCCACGCGGGCCCAGTGCGGATTGGGGACTTCACACACATCTTTGAATTAATTCGCAGTTGCGTGCAGGTTTCCTCACGATGTTTTCCTTCACCGAAAAGCACAATGGTTAATTCAAATTGAATTTCGCACATAAGTAAACTTAGAGGTACGAGCCGGAATCGAACCCCCAACCCTCTGCATGAGAGGCGGCAGGTCGAACCACTAGGCCACCACGGCTTTTTACGACAGTAACAAACACCAATTAAAATTGCCATTTTCAAAATATAAATTATACACGTCTGGCCCACACTCAATGTTAATTAAAATATACAATAGGATACCAAACGAATTAAAAACGATACAAAGTGATAAACTCTTCAATAAAAAGTTGAAAAGTATCTTAATAAGTAAAAGTTATTATGACCTAGAGGATTACTTCAAAGATGTCTTAATTTGAATATGTAAAATTTGACTACTTATATGCTATTGTATACATACCTAATTTAATTTTAGCTCTTGATGCATGGAAATAGTATTTAACCGTAAAAACTTTCAATGTTGTAACCCTAATTTGTAGTGCCCTTACAGGGTTTCATATGAGTGACTTTTGTTTTATATAACACCTGATAATGACCATGTGATCACAATAAAGAATTGAATTGAATTGAATTGTAAAAACTTCATTTTCTGGCCACAATAAAATAAACGCGGATTAATCACCGCAGAGAAACATGGGAATTTGCATAAAAAATGCCAACCGACAGAATCTAAATAATAAATTATCCATTGTTGTGGGACAAATGGAGTATTTGCACAGAAACCCTGTCAAAAGGATTCTCGGGGGTTGCGGCCGTTAATCTTATATCTTAGTACGCTTTTGTGCACGTAAATTATAAATCTAAGTAAGATGAAGGTGACCATAGGAAGTTGTAGCTATCGGGGCCTATTGCATATTTTAGGCATACGGGTACTACGGGTAGGTTATGTTCAACAGAGAAGTACCTAACCCTAATATAAGTATGTGACTAAGCAGGAAAGTTTCTTTTGTCAACATATTTGTTTCACTTGCTTCGGTAAAGGAGCTGCGCTACCTATATATTGTATTCGTCGATTTTAGATAAATATCGGTTTCATTGATAATACACATAGTCGCCCATAGTAGCAATAATAGCATCGTTGCTATAAATAGGGTCGATAGGGCGACTACGTGATTTGTTGTAAGGATGTGTTATTTAAACTCAGTAACAGCGAGCTTTGCTACAGGTGACGGTTTAAAAAGCTCTCCAACTATACAAATTTATATCCATACTAATGTTATAAATGCGAAAGTAACCATGTCTGTTTGTCTGTCGTCTGTTACCTCGTCACGCTACAAACGCTGGACCGATTCAGAGGCCGCGACCCAAAGCTTATAAAAATAATTTGCCGTGTGTTAGCCTGCACGCATCTGCGAAGTAATAGGGATGACGACAGGGTGAAGAAATCGTAATTCTAATTAGTCCGTCAGTCAGGTACCTAATAAAAAAATATTAGACACGTATTTTTTGTTTTATCAAATTAACAAAGAATGACCAAGTTAAAACGCATTAAAGTTGGAGAGTGGGGGCTAACTACGTCACCGTTAGGTATAAATCGTACCTAACCGTGACGTCACGCGACATTTCAACTCATTATATCTCCGTATAAGTTTGATTACGTGAAAAAAGAAAAAATACGTGTCCAATACTTTTCAATAATCTTCCAGATAGACTGAGGAAAAAAAAGTTGTCGTCTCCCCTATTCAAAGGTGTGTGTGTGAAGTCCTCAATCCGCACTGGGCCCGCGTGGGGACTACAGCCCAAACCCTCTCGTGATGAGAGGAGGCCTGTGCCCAGCTGTGAGACGCAAATAGACTGTAGTAGTAGTAGTAGTAGTATTAGTCTGACCATGTCTGACTAAGGCTCGAGAACTGCTGAACCGATGTGACGGATCCTTTTTTGTTTTATTCGAAGACCGATCGGAAAAATCTGAAAGAAAACTAAAAAAAACTTAACTTTGAATGAGAATCCGTGGTGATACGAAGTTCACCGGGCAATCTAGTGTTTAGGTATTATCAACAAGTCATGACGGGTACGCCATCTATCAAGAATACGACAAACGAATAAGCCGGCAAATCATACAATTAATTGTTTCAGCCCGCATCAGGCTGAGTTCCCGGCGTTGCTTTCGAGCCATCTCGATAGATGGAGCTAACGAGTGCAAAACGGTTGTACGGTCGACGTCAAAGAGCTGATGTTTACACCTTTTCACCCTATTCCATTGTATTAAGGCCCAAAAGTGTACCTAAATATCTCTTTGACGTCAACTGTACCTAATTACCTATAAGTAATACCAATACCATTTGATTTGTGTAAAAAAACTAATGTAACAGAATACCACCCCTTAAATTCCGAAAGACTGCGATGTCGATGTCATAGAAGATTTTCATTGCCTTAAACTGCTTGGGCAGGTCAATGATGATCTTCTTCTTAACTTGACATAAAAACAATACATACGTACACCTACAATGTACATTTGCTTGGGACGTCCAAAACATATTATATTAGGTCCTTACATATGAAATTGGCGTTTGGCGAACTGGCAACTTTGATTCAAAATATGTGGCGTTCGGCTAGGAATTCCAAATTCAAATTTATTTCAAATTTAAGACCATGTATTTCTGTGTTCGAATTACGAAATTTATTTGTTATCGCGTCATTTGTTTTTCTTTCACATCGTTCTGTTCACAATATGGAGAACTTAAAATATCGCTATATTTACGAATATGAGTTTCACCTCGGCACTAGTGCTGCAGAAACGGCTCGTAGGATTAACAATGCGTATGGGGAAGCTACTGCAAAAGAAAATACGGTACGTTATTGGTTCCAACGTTTCCGTTCTGGAAATTTTGACCTACAGAACAAGCCTCGTGGACGGCCGGAGACACAAGTTGATAACGAAGAATTAAAAGCAATTGTGGAAGCAGATCCATCGCAAACCACGTCAGAGTTAGCGGCAGGCTTCGGTGTGAGTGATAAAACCATTTTGATTCACTTGAAACAAATTGGAAAAGTGAAAAAACTTGAAAAATGGGTACCGCATGAATTGAGCGACGCAAACAAAGAAACACGCGTCGAGTGTTGCGTTTCACTTCTCAACCGGCACAATAATGAAGGCATTTTGAATCGTATCGTTACTTGTGATGAAAAATGGATCTTGTACGACAACCGGAAACGTTCTTCACAATGGTTGAACCCAGGTGAACCAGCCAAATTCTGCCCGAAACGAAAGTTGACTCAGAAAAAGGTACTGGTAAGTGTCTGGTGGACTAGTGCCGGTGTCATCCATTACAGTTTCTTAAGATCTGGGCAAACAATCACGGCTGATGTGTATTGTCAACAATTGCAAACGATGATGGAAAAGCTAGCCATTAAACAACCCAGACTGGTCAATCGATCTAGCCCACTGCTGCTTCAGGACAACGCTCGACCACATACGGCACGTTTGACGGCCGCAAAACTACGGGAGCTGCGACTGGAATGTCTTCGACACCCACCATACTCCCCGGACCTTGCTCCAACTGATTACCATTTTTTTCGGAATTTGGACAACTTCATGCAAGGAAAAAAATTCAATTCTCACGAGGCTGTCCAAACGGCCTTCAAAGATTTTATTGATTCTCGCTCACACACTTTTTTTAGTAAAGGAATCAATGAACTACCTTCGAGATGGCAAAAGTGCATAGATAGCCATGGTACATACTTTGACTAAATAAGAAAATAGTTTCATAAAAAAAAATCGTTTTTATTTCTGCCATATGAAACGCCAATTTCATATGTAAGGACCTAATAATAGCTTATCAGCTTATGTAAAAACTATGCTTAACGACAATACGACAATTTTAATAGCTCGCTATAAATTTATTAAGAGTTTTGCCCTTGAATTCTATTCTCCGATATCTACTAATAGTTTACCACATCTCTAAAGAACTTCTCACAGATTGGTGAAAGAGGGAATGACACGAAATATAAGAGCAAAAACAGCTAGGAATTTCTATGAAGCGGGTTCTGTGTGTTGCAACTCTTTCTTCTGATTAGTTTCATTAGCAGTTTTAAGATTTTTAACTGACGCTAAAGCATCACTTAAAGTTCATGATTGTAAAGTTACCTTTCAAATTTACAGAATGTTGAATTTAAAAAATCTATAATGCCCTTATAGCCCCTTACCCTTATACTTTCGCCATGTCCGTCCGTCCGTCCGTCTGTCCGCACTATTGCTCGGAGATGCTTAGTTCTAGAAAGCTGTAATTTGGCATGAATATACATATTAGTTACGCTGATAAAGTGGTACAATAAAATTTTGATTTTTTTTTTTTATAGGGTACCTCCCCTACTCGTAAAGTGGGGATGTAATTTTTTTTCTTACGTACTCCATGGTGCGGCATGTCGTTGAATAGGTCTTGAAAAAATATTGTGGGTTTTAAAAACCATTTTTTGATTAAGTGATGCGTTTATGAAATATTAAGCTTTAAAGTGCTATTTTTAGTTAGAGACACGTGCCCCCCCCCCTGCCAGCTAAATGGTGGTATTTGGATGGCTGGAAAAAATCACGGTTGTGGCATATATAACGTAGTTGAAAGGAAAACTATCACAGCTAAGTAGGCTGTACAAACTTACGAGTCATAGTCGACCAACTTATGAAATGATTAAAAAACCAATGATTTTTCTCGAGCGGCAGGGGCGTCGGTCGGGCACGTCATACCACAGGCTAGCTAGATGCTAATAAGTCTTAGAAAAGTACTGTGGGCGTCCTCAAATTCGGAACCCTATACTTTGCGCGTGGCCCGACACGCACTTGGCCGGTTTTTTGACATTAGGAGAGATGCATTGCATTAACACGCCTCGCTTAGTCACACTGCCTGAAAGTGATCCAATCACGAGTAAACAGTGAGCCGCCTCAATGGATCGTGCGCGTGCGCGGCACACCGTGTTCCCATTGCTTGACCCGACACGACAATCATTTCGTCAACGACAAAAGATCCTTGTTGTTTTTTTTATGTAAATTGTCAGATAACGAGAGAAAATAAATAGCAAGCGAAGCTGGTTTAGGTAATGAAATCAGAAACGATAGATCAGGCCTCGATGCACTTAGACGTCTTGTGAAGATTCTATATAAAAAAGGACCGAAGTAAAGCTAACCAAAAATAATTCCGTCTAAATCGTTAAAGCAGTTTCTGTGAGCGTTTGTATTACCTAAAAAAATAGACTAATAGCTCGTTTAAAGTATAAGATTTGTAACTTTCAGCGAATCGGCAGGTGCCAAAAATAACGAATGGCGAAAGAAGATGAATGAAACATGCCTATAAATTAATACCAATATTCATAATCAATTTGTGCTCTTTTTTAGGGTTCCGAACCTCAAAAGGTAAAAACGGAACCCTTATAGGATCACTCGTGTGTCTGTCCGTCCGTCTGTCACAGTCGATTTTCTCCGAAACTACTAGACCGATTAAGTTGAAATTTAGTATATATATGTAAGTTTGTGATCCAAAGACGGACGTGTAACGAAAATAAATGAATTTTAGACATAGACCCTATTTTTGGGGGCTATATTTGAAAAAATATTAATGTAGTTTTTCAAACTATATCGTGTGACATATCAAATGAAAGTAATTCTTATGAGGATGTCATTTTTTTTTATTTCTTTGTTGGTCAATACTTTTCGAGTTATTTAAGAAAATAGGCGAAGAATTACCATTCCCCCTCCCACCCTTATCTCCGAAACTACTGGACCTAAAATTTTGAAAAAATACGGAGGATAGTTATTGACCTATAGATTACAGGAAAATTATTAAAAAGTCCATGGTATTTGAAATCTATCATATAAAAGAGCTAAGTGAAACGGTTTGAAAATGACGTCATTGAAAATAATCAAGGGTCTCCACGCGAGTTTAACTCGCTTCTTGGCCGGTTCTTTACTCTTTCCTGACTATGGACACGCGTCTGTACGTATAGAAGACGGCATGCAAGCACCTGTTTTCGCGGCAAACAGCTATTTCTGTATTGTTTGGCGTATGTTATGCCAGTTCTTCTCGTAGGCGAGTCCCGATCGCCCTGGTACTTGACGTCACATTAAGTAGGAGTACACACCATCGCACCACTGTTTAACAACCTTTATAAAAGCAGAATGACATAGAGTCAGTGAAGCTCTACGATAGAATTGAAACGGAACGAGCCAGCCAGCTCAATTTCCGGCCAGTTCAATTTGTATTTACCACTTAGCTTTTCGGTGAAGGAAAATAAACATGCACGCATCTACGAAGTAATTTAAAGATGCGTGCGAAGTCCCCAATCCGCACTGGGCCCGCGTGGGGACTATAGCCCTCCAAACCCTCTCGTGATGGGATGAGAGGAGGCCTGTGCCCAGCATTGGGACGCAAAATAGGCTGTAGTGGAGCCAGCCAGCTTGTTTTTCCCAAATTACGACTCCGTTCCTTTCTCACGGTTGCACGTCCCGAACATAGGGATTTGTGCCGTATAGACGAAGTCGGTCAAACAGAAGAAGGCTGGAAAAAGAAGCCTGGACGCATCAAGGCTTGTAGGTTCAGGTGACCCTTACACCACCACGCCACCAACGCAACAGCCTATTTACGGCCCACTGCTGGTCACAGGCCTCCTCTCATCACGAGAGGGTCGGGGCTATAGTCCCCACGCGGATCCAGTGAGGATGGGGAACTTTACACACATGCTTGAATTACCATTAGTAGAGGTTCCCTCACCATGATTTCCTTCAGCGAAAAGCTCAGTTACAAATTCAATTTAATTTTCGTACATACCTAAGTAAACTGGTGCAAGCCAAATTCGAACAACCGACCCTCTGCATGAGAGGTAGTAGTTTAAACCACTAGGCTAACAGGCCTGTTACAAAATCAAAACTCTACACATATGAGTAATAGTGCATTTTACGCTATAATGCTCATTGGTTTGCTGATTGGGGCACTTCTGCTCGTACTCTCTTGACTACATACCACCCAAGTCTACTTCCGCACTAGCACTATCTCAGCTCATGTTCTAGCTCCCTGAGGGCATCCAGCCGCCTATTTTGTCATTGTTACTTAGCCTGCTTCAAAGCTGCTTTAGTTCCTATTAAATATCACTGTCTGGGGTTTGGCAAAAGATAAGTCGGCCGTAGTCATGGTTGCGCATAAGCGAGTGGACTGGGACCACGAGTGCCGCGGAACTTTTCACTCTCGCCAAGGATCGGGCGAAGTAGAGCTGACTGCCAACCGTCACTAGTTGGAGAGGCACCAGAGGTAGAAGAAGGGGTTTTACATCTATCGTCTCTTTTTAATCGTGTGTATCATTCTTTACATCAATGCCGGTCATGTGATGTGACGGAGTGGGGCGACGGGGGCGTTCGGCGTAGATATGCGTGTGCCTGGAGCACTGACGTAACACGCAGTAATGACGAATTTGACTCGCTTGACGGCCGGTTAAAGGATCCGAAATAGATTTTATGAGGTAAACGATCGTTTGTTATGATGCGTGTCGGTTGGACTTATTAAGAAGTGCGAAATCATACTTAGCACATTGCAAAATTAAAAAATCTGGTATAATTTTTAAATTGATCGCGATCAATTTTTCAATAAGCGGGTACTACTCTCAACGGCAATGAAAACGGGTCACTTTGTATAGGCTTTCCCTTACAAAGTGACCCGTTTTCATTGCTGTTGAGTGTACTGCTACTACTACTACTACAGCCTATTTGCGTCCCACTGCTGGGCACAGGCCTCCTCTCATCACGAGAGGGTTTGGGCTATAGTCCCCACGCGGGCCCAGTGCAGATTGGGGACTTCACACACATCTTAGAATTACTTCAAAGATGCGTGCAGGTTTCCTCACGATGTTTTCCTTCAACGAAAAGCACAGTGGTTAAATCAAATTGAATTTCGCACATAAGTAAACTTAGAGGTGCGAGCCGGAATCGAACCCCCGACCCTCTGCATGAGAGGCGGTAGGTCGAACCACTAGGCTACCACGGCTTGAGTGTTGAGAGGCACGGCTGTTGAGTGTACTTAGTAACGATAACGCTTGACGGCGTTTATTGCGGCTTAATAAAATATTCGGTCAAAAATAAACTAAAAAAGTTTATTTTTGACTCTGAAAACAGAACCTTTACAGCTGTGCCTGAAATTTTAAAAACCAACATGAATTAAAAAACATATATTTTTACAATGCGGCGTAGAAGAAATACGAGCCTCAAACCCCAGCGGATACCACGAAATTAGACGGAAATTCCTCAACAGTCACGTGCGACAGTAAACTTTTAATTGCCCTGAAGAATCGCTAAAACACCAGGGCCTTAGCTCAGGAATTTCTTACAACATGCGCGGCAGTTTGGCAAGACCAGGGACTCTATTCGAATCTCACTGTCCCTGCGCTCACGAGTCAAGGCGCTCAAGTTGAACTTTAAATCTAGCTGCTTGCAACGCCACGACGCGTGAGCGCAGCGATTAGGGAATCTCCCTGTCCCTATTTAAAACTTCGAATAGAGCCCCAGGCCCCGTGCCAACAAGCATTATCATATTTTCACAGATTAATTCGGATATCTTATAAATTTGTATAAAACATCTCGCTTATTTGTGATTGTGTTTAGAATGCAATGAACTGCATGGCATTGGGGCATTGACAAGTCACAAGAACTAATTTATGAATATGTACCTAAGCATGTACTACGGGTAAAACAGGTAATCAGTACGAATTTACACAATAAGAACAGTACATTCACCAACCTGTGGTCTTACATGACATGTTGTTGTCTGTATGACTTCAACTCTCTCGGCGATACCTGGTCTATACGTGCCTATTAATTTGAATAACTTAATTCTTATGGTGTAACTAATTTTAATGACTTTTATATTCTTTCTTTGCCTGCCTTCTTGGCATGCCAATTGCGTCCAGGAATAAGAAAATAAAGATCTAAGTTCCGTAATCATTACATCAACATAGATCATTTCTATTATCTTTGCAAAAATGAGAACATCGTCTGACCGACACCGCCAAAGATGTGATTAATGGGTTCAGAAGCGGAACCGGGCAGATTCTATCTACCGTTTCGAATAGAGCCCCAGCCTTGAGTTGTGATGGCAAGCCGAAGGCGCATAAATACCTACACTCACGGTCGCAAAACAAGGCTGTAAAACCTCTTCCATTCCTCATTCCTGTTAAAAATAACAAGAATGACCACAAAATTTGTAATTTTCTGTTGTACCTATGAAGAGTTTTTTTTTTAATTTGGTTGTTAGGTACCTATGGTTCAGCAATCTTGACATCACATTAGAATCACACCACTGAAACCACGTAGTATGTTAAGCACGCAACCCTAAATTATAACCATCAAATAGTATGTGTGACGACGATCTGGGGCTCTATGCGAAGTCTTGAATAGGGATCTCGCTTTTCCCTATAGGATGGCTCGCGCGTCAAGTTGAACTTTAAATCTAGCCGACGCGTGAGCGATCCTATAGGGAAGAGCGAGATCCCTATTTAAAGACTTCGAACCCTGAAAGCCCTGGATCCAACACTGGGATTCTGATGTAATAGCACTAAACACTTGTTTTGCGTTTCTCCCGCACTATGTAAAAAACGTCCTTGCATCCATGCCAAATTCCATAGCAATGTGCTGTCCCCCAACGTTATAGAAAAACACTTCATATTATTCAATGAGGGATACAAATAGATTTTATTTTTGTTACAAATTTAATATGAATATATTACCGACGAAAACAGTGCGTGACCAACAAATAGGTGCGGCGGCTGTCCGAACTTTTTCGCGTAAAAGTTATGATATGACTGGCCACACTCATATATTAAGGTATATGAAGAATATGAAGTCATTTGTTTTTTGTCCAGGCTTTATGAAAACGGCTTTCAAGAGAATACTGAGTACTTAGTAGTATTTATTTAATGACGTTTTCTAGACAACTTCACATATAGAACATTTATGAACATTAATTATTTCATTATTTATTGACATTTTGAGACTGTCGACATCTATGGAATTTATATTTATTTGACAATGGAGGCCATCTCCATAATTTTTTATATATTTTTTTTTTTCTGGACCCTTGGAGACTATACATCTCTAAGATCTTAGATATAAGTATAAGTTAGGGGCTATACATCCCTTCAATGTAATTTTAGGACGTACCTATATGTATATTTTATAAAAAAAAAGAAGAAAAAAGGCCTTCTGCTTGAGTTTGTTGCGGCGCTTCTTCTCAAGCAATGGGTCTAGGAAGCGCCGGTAAATTCTTTTTCTGACGTGTAAAAGTGCCGCTATGTGGCCAATTTGCTGAATAAATGATTGAATTTAATTTAATTTTCATTTCAGTCAGTAAATTTAAGATAAAACTCTTTTGGAAGAAAAGTTACGGACGTAACTGACTGACTGACAGACAACGTATAGAGTTGGTATAGAGCATTAAAGCACGGGAACCCGAGACCGGGAGATACTGACAGAGAATTCCGAACCATTTGTACCAGGCTGGCGACTCTACAGGGGTATAATTACGTAATGACGAAAAGGAAAATCATGGTCATAGCGTAGTACCGGCGGCCCAAACGCGTGAGCGCAAAATAAAAAAGCGGCCAAGTGCGAGTCGGACTCGCCCATGAAGGGTTCCGTAACAGCAAGTAACATAATATAATACTTCTTGTAGTTCGTTGTAACTTTGATTGATGTTTGCATAATAGTGTAAGGTAAATTGCGGTTTACGATTTATGACGTATTAAAAAAAACACTTACTCTCGTTCAAACCAATTTTCGGTGGAAGTTTGCATGGTAATGTACATCATATATTCCACACGTATGGGTTTGATGAAAACTATTTTTTTGAGTTTCAGTTCTTACTATGGGGAACCCCCAATATATATATATATATATTTTTCTATTTTTGTGTGAAAATCTTAATGCGGTTCACAGAATACATCTTACTTACCAAGTTTCAACAGTATAGCTCTTATAGTTTCCGAAAAAAGTGGCTGTGACATATAGACAGACAGACAGACAGACAGACATGACGAATCCATAAGGGTTCCGTTTTTGCCATTTGGCCACGAAACTCTAAAGGGTGAATATCAGATTTCGTTTGAAAATTTCTCATTTCTGTGGCGCATTTTTTTTTCAACATTTCGAGTATTTCGGACAACATACCCTGTAAAAGACTTAAATTCAATAAAATATATCTTATTGTGCCAAAAATTGCTCCAATACTCTTTAAGTTTTAGCAGTTTAAAATTTTGATTGCCAAAGAAATTAGGGTATGTCCAAAGAAATTAGAAAATATGCCAATAAAATTAGAAAATGAACAAAATTTTGTCAAATATATTAGAGAAATGCGCCATAAAAAATTAAGTAGACTATAAAAGATAATCAGAAAATTAAAAATAAAAGCATTTAAATTGCAAGCGTCAATTTTTGTCAAAGTAGGTACCTACATGTTAAGTTAGTCTCTAAATTTGAGATCATATTTTTACCTGTATTAATAACTTTGTTTCACAAAAATCTACGTAATGTCGGTCTTTTTTATAATACCACAGATTTAACAGTGTTATTAAAATATCTTTTCTCAAACATGCTCGGAAATGTTCGTGTTACTTTCAAAAAAAGAAGACGCGAGGCTGTCCATTGCCGGCCTTGGCCAGCAAAAACATTATTGTCGTGTGTTTTTTTTTAATTCGCCTGCTATTTGAGACACCTCTAGAAACTGACAAATTCATGGAGGTAATAAGTACAACTTCCATGGCCAAATCATCTACCTACGATCATGGAAGTAGTAAATACTGATGTGGGGTAAGTGCGCCTAAATTTATTTCGCCCCTATGCCTTGTAAACAGCCAACTACTAGTTGAGTAATATTTATAGGTTTCGATATAATTATGTTAGGCGCACTTACCCCATCCTGGCGCACTTGCCCCGAAACTGACAAATCCATGGAGGTAATAAGTACAACTTCCATGGCCAAATCATCCACGATCATGGAAGTAGTAAATACTGATGTGGGGTAAGTGCGCCTAAATTCATTTCGCCCCTATGCCTTGTAAACACAGCCAACTACTAGTCGAGTAATATTTATAGGTTTCGATATATTTATGTTAGGCGCACTTACCCCATCCTGGCGCACTTGCCCCGAAACTGACAAATCCATGGAGGTAATAAGTACAACTTCCATGGCCAAATCATCCACGATCATGGAAGTAGTAAATACTGATGTGGGGTAAGTGCGCCTAAATTTATTTCGCCCCTATGCCTTGTAAACAGCCAACTACTAGTTGAGTAATAGTTATAGGTTTCGATATATTTATGTTAGGCGCACTTACCCCATCCTGGCGCACTTGCCCCGACTGACCTTACGTATTTCCTCGCTGTTTGAGAAAAGCATTATATATACCTCGGCCGCAATTGCGATTGCCGGACTCGTACTAATAGAAGGCTTCGCTTCGCTCAGCCTTCTAACTGACTCGTCCGGCAATGCGCTACTTGGCGGCCTCTGCAATAATGTACTATTTCCGTCATAGTTATAAACTATGAATAATATTATGTATTTATAACATAAAATATTTGTAGCACATTTTACAAATGTAATACGCGATCAACAAAAAATCAAGTTTTTTTACAACCACCGTGTAAGGCTCAATTTTTTTTAATACTTTTGGTTATCATTTAAACCGGGCAAATATGTACATTAGCTTATTCTTATTTACACATCATTTGTGCTACAGATCGATCTAAGACTTTCTTAAGGTGAATCGTCACGGCTGAACCCCATACAAAAAACTGGTCGCGTAATCTTCGACTACGACTGCTTTTAGTTTCTTTTATCGTTCTAATAAAATATTACATTATTCCCCGAGCGCGCATAGATCAAAAACACCGCAAAAAATCAATGAATAAAATAATTATAAGCATTTCAAAACCAATAAAATTTCGGTCGAACCAAGCTTGTGTGAGAGAACGTTTACACTGTAAGCATCAGGCCAATATGGCGTCGTGGTCTATGAACAGCTGATATGCTAGTTTCGATTCCTAGTAATTTCCAAAATACTCACAAGATGGCGTTAGCACGCCGGTAGTTGGTGGCGTTTTATGAGTTGGAAAATGATTGAACGAAATAGGTAAGTACCTGTACAAGTATTTTGTTGTTTAGAATGATCAGATATAAAAACGTGTAATAACATGTCAGAAGACAGCTAGAAAAAATATATCATATCTATTGTAAGTATTTTATTCATTTCTCTAAGAAATAAAAATATATTTACTTATAACTGGGCGATCGAGCTCTGCTCAGGGCATTTTTATTAGTCTATAAAAAATATTTGTGCCTAGTTGTAGGGCCGTATAGGCTAGGGTACCTACTAAAGAATGAAAAACGAAAAACAAAAGTAAACTGACCAGATTCGAACTCGCTCACACGAGCATAGAAAACCTGTATTATAGAAGCTAGGCTGACCTGAACATATCTATGCTGCGAAGTTACCGATCATATGCATAATAATAGTAGGTACCTACCTAGATATATACAAACAATTTTTCATTTAAAAAGTGTCATTTCACAAAATCAAATTGTTTTGGGTAATGATAATGTTTAGATACTAACTACGTATTTTCTCAATTCAGTTATAAATCATAGAACGGCGTGCAAAACGGAACGTAATTAGAAAAAAAAATACGTATGGTTCATAAGCTGCGTTCCGAATCGCGCTCAGCGCGCTTGAAAGTCGACTCGCGAGAGACAAAACAGCGCGATTCGGAACGTAGCTAAAACGGAACGTACCTAATTAGAAAAAAGAAACATTCTTTTGCAACTCGACCGTCTGGTAAAGTGCATCGAATATATTTATCTCATCGTTTATTCAATTTTTCAATTGATTTTCCTCTCACTTTGCATTTATCTAAGTATCTCTCTGTGCATGGTATTTTGCGTTGTATTTTTTGTTTCAGATCAATTTTATCAATGCCACCAAAGACGAACCGCACCGCTTACAGAAAACACACGTGGTCGGGAGGAAAACGAAAATGGAAAAAAGTAGCTGCTAGTTTGCGGCGACATTATAATGGAGTCACATCGTTAGTAAAGATATATATCACTTCTTGGGGCATTTGAATATATTCATTACTAGCCTTTTCCCGCGGACTTCGTCCCGCGTAGACTCAGAATATGCGTACCCGATGATACTATACACATGGTTACGACAGAATATTCTTACTCTTTTATCCAAATTTTGGCGTAGAATATAGAGAGGTCACTTTGTAAATAATATAACCGTTATTTTTCGTCCGTCAGGATTGAATGCGACACAACACGGTCCCTTGTCAAATCATCATGAAAGGCATATGTCTTGATACCCATTTCTCATCCAATGCCTCAAACAGAACTATAGATCTTCATCAAGCCGCCTTTGCATGTAAGTAATTTTCTGTCTTTCTAGTTGGAATAGGTACCGGAGAGGGTTATCCATCTTTTATGTAATTGAAGACGAAGGAGATCTCTATATATATAACGCTACGTCTATCCGTCCGTCCGTAGCATGTTGTAAATGCGAAAAAAAATTTGTCTGTCTGTCAGTCACCACTTCACGCTTCAACCGTGGAAACGATTTTGATGAAATTTGGTGGTTTTGGCGTAGAATATAGGGAGGTCACTTTGTAAATAATATAACCGTTATTTTTCGTCCGTCAGGATTGAATGCGACAACACGGTCCCTTGTCAAATCATCGTGAAAGGCATATGTCTTGATACCCATTTCTCATCCAATGCCTCAAACAGAACTATAGGTCTTCATCAAGCCGCCTTTGCATGTAAGTCATTTTCTGTCTTTCTAGTTAGAATAATTACCGGAGAAGGTTATACATCTTTTATGTAATTGAAGACGAAGGAGATCTCTATATACATATATATAACGCTACGTCTATCCGTCCGTCCGTAGCATGTTATAAATGCGAAAGTAACTTTGTCTGTCTGTCAGTCAGTCACCACTTCACGCTTCAACCGTGGAAACGATTTTGATGAAATTTGGTAGTTTTGGCGTAGAATATAGAGAGGTCACTTTGTAAATAATATAACCGTTATTTTTCGTCCATCAGGATTGAATGCGATACAACACGGTCCCTTGTCAAATCATCATGAAAGGCATATGTCTTGATACCCATTTCTCATCCAATGCCTCAAACAGAACTATAGGTCTTCATCAAGCCGCCTTTGCATGTAAGTCATTTTCTGTCTTTCTAGTTAGAATAGGTACCGGAGAAGGTTATACATCTTTTATGTAATTGAAGACGAAGGAGATCTCTATATACATATATATAACGCTACGTCTATCCGTCCGTCCGTAGCTTGTTATAAATGCGAAAGTAACTTTGTCTATCTGTCAGTCAGTCACCACTTCACGCTTCAACCGCGGAACCGATTTTGATGAAATTTGGTAGTTTTGGCGTAGAATATAGAGAGGTCACTTTGTAAATAATATAACCGTTATTTTTCGTCCGTCAGGATTGAATGCGACACAACACGGTCCCTTGTCAAATCATCATGAAAGGCATATGTCTTGATACCCATTTCTCATCCAATGCCTCAAACAGAACTATAGATCTTCATCAAGCCGCCTTTGCATGTAAGTCATTTTCTGTCTTTCTAGTTGGAATAGGTACCGGAGAGGGTTATCCATCTTTTATGTAATTGAAGACGAAGGAGATCTCTATATACATATATATAACGCTACGTCTATCCGTCCGTCCGTAGCATGTTATAAATGCGAAAGTAACTTTGTCTGTCTGTCAGTCAGTCACCACTTCACGCTTCAACCGCTGAACCGATTTTGATTAAATTTGGTTTGGAAATAGTTGAGTTTCGGGGAAGAATATACTCACTTTTCACGTTCTCGTCACTTTTTATCCCGGAAAAGCTCGCAGTTCCTGGGGGAATCATGATAAACGAATTCTACGCAGAGGAAGTCGCAAGCAAAGCTTGTTTTCTATAAAGAATATAACCGCTATTTTTTTGTTCACCAGGACCACATTGTAACCCGCTGTCATATCGTTCTGTAAAAATAAACTGAACAGCCACATTTATTACTATCCGTAGACTGCGGTAATCTTTTGTCTCTATTTCAGATCAAACTGTCAAGCATCTAGCTTCTGGAATGCCTGGTCTTCCTGGGAGGGATGCAGTAAGCCTTCTCGAAGAGAAACTGATTACATTTCACATTTCAACAGTATCTCGGGCCCCTCCTGTGAGTAACAACGAAGAGACGTTGTGAAACCAATTACTGCTAATCAGAACCAACCTTATCACGTGTAAAATTGTGATATATATTAGTTATATTTCAATAAACTGATGTCAGAAATGTATAGCAATTTTATTTTCCTGTGGCCGTGTGGCAATAAAATATAAACCAACCAAGAGGATATGTACCTACTGAGATAAGGTAAAATGAAGAATAATATTTGGGATTCGACATTATTGATGTACTCCCAAACTAGGATTACCTGTGATACGGGTACTAGACAACGATATAAGTAAATCTCATATGATAAAATTCTCGTGTCGCAGTGTTTGTAACCAAACTCGACCGAAATCGCTTGGCCGATTCTTATGAAATTTGGTGTGTATGTTCAGTAGGTCTGAGAATAGGACGTAAGCTATTTTTCTTACCCACCCAAAAACAAATCCAAGGCGGTACGAAGTCCACTGGGTCAGCTAGTACTTATATAGAGAAACTTACCGCCTTGATTTTTTTTCTTGGATGGGTACGAAAAATAGCTTCCTAATCCTTTTCTCAGACCTACAAAACTTACACACCAAATTTCATAAGAATCGGTTTAGCGATTTCGGAGGAGTTTGGATACAAACACTGACACGAGAATTTTATGTATTAGACAGTTAGATATGTAAATACATATGCAAATAAAGATCCATGACATGAGAACAAATATTCGTTCTCATCATACTTTGTCAGCCGTGTAGGTGTTTAGATACTTTGATAAAATATTACGATATAAGAAATTTGTAAAGTAAATTAAACTATTAGTAATTAAACTATGTTATTGAACTATTTAGTTGATCCTTACTAATAATAATATTATAATGTATTCTTTTCTTTACATTTACCTTACCTACCTACTTGAAAAAATTGATGTCAAATGTGTAGACTACTTTGGTTGCTTCGCAAAGCAGTAACAATTTACCACCACCAACAATGAAAAGCAATGATCTAAAGAATCAAGTTGGTATAGGTACTAAAATGTGTACATATTTTTGTTGGGATGGGTACATAATAGTACAATTTATAGCAAACCGTGCGCGGAACACTAACCCGCTTGGGCCTTACTCGGTTCGGTTGCCATACCGTTTCGCGGAATAGACGCGCGTCTCGGAAAATAGCCCTGTCCCGCTCTCTCCTACCGGCCGACCCTATGCCCACGCGCCGCGCGCGCCAGCCAGCCAGTCAGTTGTGCAATCGCTACGCACACGCTACATTTGCCACGAATTCACGGTCACTTGTGATTAGGGCTTCGCCCCACACCGTCTTCTCATTTCTACATCTGCCAAGACTCCACCGTGCGTATAGGTATATTATATTTTCGACGCCGCAAGACAAAACTGACATGTTTATAGTGAGGCTGCGGTCGCTCTTTGTGAGACTAACGAAGAATGATATCTCAGAAAGAGCGCAATTGGACATAACTTACGCCCTCCTTTCTAATAAGATAAGGAAAAGAGTACGGAGGGAGGACTTCACAAACTTCAAGGAGCTGCCCTTTCGTGCGAGAAGTGTGGAGAATTCTGTCGACGAGAGGGAGAGGAAAGCTAGCAAGGCGCCCTGCGCGCCCACGGCGGCTGCGGCGCCGCAGCTTCGGCCGCGCCGACTGCCTAGACGCCCGCGTCAACCCAGGCGAGACTAAATCCCATAATTGCTTTGCGAACGCACAACGTGTTATCAGTGAAAAAATAAAAGTGATCAAAGCTTTTATAGTAGAGATCTTCTACTATCTAAAGTCCCGCGCCGTCACATTTCAAAACAACACATGTGTGCGTGCTGAGACAGCCATCAACTGTGCGTTGAGAGTGTTGGTGGTACTTTTTAAATAATAATAAAAAAATGCAGTGTTTTGAAATGTGAAGGCGCGGGACTTTAGATAGTAGAACATCTCTATCTAGTCTCGGTCGTGTTTCGGTAGTGAAGTGCGTCCGTTCGACTCGGTAGTAGCCATGTCCCTGCCCTCCATGCCAAATACCTTCTGATATTATAAGTGCGAAAGTAACTCCGTCTGTCTGTTACCACTTCATGTTTCAGCCGCTGAACCGATATTGATGAAATTTGGTTTGGAAATGGTTGAGCCCCGGGGAAGATTACTGGTCACTTTTAATCCGGGAAAAGTGGACAATTCCTGGGGAATCACGATAAACGAATTCTACGCAGATGAAGTCGCGGGCAAAGCTTGTATTTTATAAATAACTAGCCTTTCCCCGCAACTTCTATGTGCAAAAATATTAAAATGTAAAATCCCGTTCTTTTCCCTTCCCGTGGGAATTTCGGGAAATCCTCTCTTAGTGCTCCCCTACGTTCCCTAAGGAACCTGCACGCCAAATTTCAGCTCTCTACAACCAGTAGTTTCGGCTCTGCGTTGATCGATCTGTCAGTCAGTCAGTCAGTTTCTTGTTTTATATATATAGATATAACCGCTATTTTTTTGATCACCAGGATTGAATGCGGCAATACAACCCGCTGTCATATCATCTCAGAGAGATCCTCTAAAAAAACTGAATAGCCAGATTTATTATTATTATCCGTAGAGTGTGATCGAGTAATCTTTTGTCTCTATTTCAGATCAAACATCTTCTGGAATGCCTTGGATCTGTCTTCCTAGGAGGGACGAAGTAAGCTTTCTGGAAGAGATTACATTTACCTGTGCCTGCCTGTCTGCGGCCTGTGAGTAACAATGAAGAGACATTGTGAAACCGATCACTGCTAATCAGAACCAACCTTATCATGTGTAAAATTGTGATATATTTTGTTATACCTATTTTAATAAACTTGTCAGACATGTGTAGCAATTTTATTTTCGTGTGGCTGTGTGGCAATAAAATGTAAACCAAGAAAGAGAATATTTACTTACTGAGATAAGATAAAAAGATGAAGATAAAATGAATAATATTGGGAATGCAACACAACATTGTCTACTCTCAAACTAGGATTACCTGTGAGACGGACTGGATAAATACATATGCAAATAAAGATCCATGACATTAGTACAAATATTCATTCTCATCATAGGTAGGTAGGTAGGTACCCTGTCAGTCGTGTAGGTGTTTAGATATTTTGATAAAATAATACAATATTAGGAATTTGTAAAGTAAATTATGATATATTGAATTGAACTATTTAGTTGATAATTTTATATACTATACCTTGGACAGCTCATCGCACCAACATCTCGGTGCTCAAAGAACTCAAACTCGACCAACAATATCCGTCCATGGTTCGTCTAAGCCGAATCGTCAAATACTTCGGTCACATCTACTACTACTACTACACAGCCTTTTCACGGCCCACTGCTGGGCACAGGCCTCTCATTACGAGAGGGTTTGGGCTGAAGTCCCCATGCGGGCCCAGTGCAGATTGGGGACTTCACACACATCTTTGAATTACTTCGCAGATGTGTGCAGGTTTCCTCACGATGTTTTCCTTGACCGAATAGCTCAGTGGTAAATTCAAATTGAATTTCGCACATAAGTAAACTTACAGGTGCGAGCCGAAATCGAACCCCCGACCCTCTGCATGAAAGGCGGTGGGTCGAACCACTAGGCCTCCACGGCTTACCTTCAGTCACATAACTCGTGGAAATCCGACAAGTTGGAGAGACTAATGCTGAAGGGAAAAGACCCAGAGAGAGGAGGCCGAACAGGTGCCGCCGGTAAATGCGGCGATGCACCAGGGCGAAGATCGCTGCACATGGAAGACCGTCACAAGAAGTATGTGCCGGAGGAGGAGGATAATGTAACGAAATACACACGGATTTTTATCCTTTGATTAAAAATAGTAGTAGAAATAAATAATCATATCTAGATTAAAAATATTTCTATAATGTCAAGTAAAATATATCAAAAGTTTCACTAGTTTTATTTTTCCCCTTTACAAATATTTATTATAGAAAAAAGAAAAAAAAAATACAAAAAGTTGAAAAAGTGAGGATCGAACCCACGACTTCCACGATTTATACTTCATAAAAAGAAATCACAAAAACCACAGCGCCACAGAAGCTTTGTGATTCTCGGCGAAATTAAGCCTTGGTTTCCACTACGTTTCACTACCTCAGTATGTGTGCGTGAGTTCATTCTCGGCAGACTTGTCGCCTTTTTTCCTAAATGAAAGGTGATGTACGGATAATTATGTGAAATTGAGATGTATAATATATCCCTTCAATCGCATAGTCCATCAAAGTGTACCTTTGGGCTTGGAATTTGGCGTAAATCCTGAAAATTACAATATCTACCACCCGCGCCATCTATTATCGTAGAGGCTACATAAACCCGTGAGTTATCACCTTAAATCTAAATTCCTTTAAAAAGTTACCCACAACTTTTTTTCAATTCTTCCCCATAACCCATAAAAAACATTTTTTCTATTCTTCTTTCGTGGTACCTTTCTCTTGTTTGAATTCTTCTTTATTGTTGATAAACCTAAAGGATTTAATATCTTCTAAACACTTCTTTGCTCTTTTTCAATTTTTCATCTTTGTTTGCCTTTTTTTAGTTATTTTAATTTTTGGTTTCTTTACCTAGTAACAGGAACTTTCATTGTTTAGTTTTTGTATGATTTTAATTGCCGTTTTCTCCTTCTTTCGCGCTATTTAGATATTGAATCGGTTCGACTTTGTACAATATAGTTGTATCCATTTTTATGTCATTCTATACGACAAAATGTTACTTATTTAAAATGTTGAAATTTTTTTTTGTGCATTTTTTATATTAAGTAGGTATATAAACACAACAAATTGCTAAATTGGCTATATTTTATATAAATCTCCGAATGTAACACTTATTTTAACTGAACAGAGAAAAACAGTCGTTTTACTTATGGTTGTTTAGCGTAAGATTTTTTTTTTTAGTATTATTGATAGATTTAGGAATGGTCATTAATAAAACAATATACAAAAACAATTAAATCTAATAAAAGCGTTATTTGTGATATATGTTTGGGAAATTTTACAATGAACTTCTAATTTCTATGGCTAAATCTAATTTCTTTGACACTAAATGCCAAAGAAATCCAAAGAAATTAGCGCCAAAGAAATGAGATTAGGGTATAAATATTTTTTTACATCCATAAGTATTTAAAGTATAATTTCAAATTAAAACTATAGATGTAGATAATCGCAGCATACATTCACAAAAAAAGTATTAAAAAATTCAAGTAGAAATTGACTGTGAATTCGGTCGCCGAAGAAATTAGGCGCTTAGCGGAAAAAAATCCGCAAACGGTGATGTATAAAATATTTTTCCGAAACACGTCAAACTATGCTCAGGTTTGCACCAGTCGGATGTTAGATGGCAATTAAAGCAAGCGGGGACGCGAGGTGGGATTAGCCTAGGTAAAATGATAACAAAATGCGAGACTGTTCAAGTACGCCAAAGAAATGAGGTGTTTTTGAGTAGGACAAAATTGATTTTACAATAACTTTTGACCAGACAATTACAAAAAATATTCTAGTTGAGTTTTGTATAATTAAACATTTCTAAATACAGGAAACACAATTGGAGACGTCAAATTCGGAGTAAAAAATAAAATTATAATTGTTTAAAAAAAATAACACTGTGGTGGACGCGCCAAAGAGCTTAGATTTTTAAAGTTCAATTTTTTTTTTTATAACTTCTGAATTGTTATTCATTGCCTTTTTTGATGGCAATGTTGCTTCCCTGTAAGATCTTTACCCACAAAAAACCCTGACTCTTATAGTTTAATTTTCATGAAGTTAACATGGGTGGACAAGTGCAAAACATGAAATCTGATATTCACCCTAAAAAGGGAGATTCCCGATCCCTGCGCTCACGCATCACGGCGCGCTCAAATTGAACTTTAAGACTGTGTACACATTTTAAGCACAAAATGCGTTTTCGTGAGAATTTCCGAAGGCGATATCGTGGTTTTAGGGTCGGATTTTTTGAAGTTAAATTGCTGTTTAGGAGAGTTAAAGTCTTCGTTGAGTGCACCGCAGAGCAAAACATTTTTTTTGTTTAACAGTTATTTTATAAGAACTCTATGTTTCCATGGTATTTTACGAAAAACATCGTCAGAGCTATCTTTCAGGTATAAAACAAGCATTATATTGTACTATAACATTTTATTTAATGCATTTATCTGACAAAGTAAATGGTCTTAAAGTGCACCGCAGAGCAATAATTTCGAAAATGTTACATTTAATTTAAAAAAGACACTACTTTTAAATGTCTAAATCGGTCCAATTCAGTATATTTTTTTTATATGTATTAAAAGGTTTTTATGAACGTTGTATACAAGTTATGAAGGAACAGATATTGTTTAACAGGCAGAATTTTTTTTTTGCCCGTTAAATGATTTTAGTTACTTATTACGAATTTTTTAAATGCACCATTATAACCGAGCGCGCAAACGTTTTACGATCAGTTCACGCCGGGCCATCCCAGAGTGAGGACGTATCGCTCGCTCGCGCCGTCCGCTCCGACACCGAGGTCAATGCTCGTTTCGCGTCGGCATTGCTTACTCGTAGCGCGACTGATACGAATTGATACTTTGGTAAGTATTTGTTAGTACCTATGTAAAATTACGTTATATTATATTAATTATTACATGACATTTAGTGATTAGACGATTTGATGTAACAATATTCAAATGTCTTCTATTAATTAAACTTTTCAGAAATGGGTAACAAACTCAAGCGGTACGGATGTAGCAACACATTCAAATCTTTGACTATCGCCAGAAAAGTAAAAAGGTAAGTCACAGTTTTTCGGTCATTAAATGCCCATATTCGGCAAGAAACATGGATGCTGAACAAGCAATAGCAGAAAAGAAAATTAATTTTTGGAAAGTTATGGTTCCGTTAATACCAACCACGACTGGTACTATCAGATCCAAGGTCAACTGCATATCAGGTAAGAATTAAATTTGTTATGTTACTATATCATAGGTACCTATATATTTACTAGGTAGATTTAAGTTTTTACGGTTTTACTTACAAACGTCATTATTTAACAAATGTCATTATTTTCAGCAAAAAAATACATATGTCTGTTTGCGGTCTGGACAGGGCAACAATTTCCATTTAAGACGGCAAAAATTTCCCGAGACAACGCCTTTTGGGAACCGAAAATGAAAACCAAGCTCTTGGATTTTTATGAAAAGTGTCTTTTGCCCGAAATGATTGATCCCAGAAAGAGGATATAAGGGACACACGTTTTTGAAATAAACTACGTTCTTGTTTCCCTTTTTATTTATTAACAAGTTTTTACCTGGGACGTGACACATCTAATGCACTCGAACACACAAACACACTCAATCACACAGAAACAGACAGACAGGCAGATAAGCAGTTATTTATTATATATATATATATATATATATATATATATATATATATATATATATGTCGCAGAGTCGGAGAAAGAAGAACGAAATATCTAATTTAAGGTGAATCGTCACGGCTGAACCCCATACAAAAAACTGGTCGCGTAATCTTCGACTACGACTGCTTTTAGTTTCTTTTATCGTTCTAATAAAATATTACATTATTCCCCGAGCGCGCATAGATCAAAAACACCGCAAAAAATCAAAGAATAAAATAATTATAAGCATTTCAAAACCAATAAAATTTCGGTCGAACCAAGCTTGTGTGAGAGAACGTTTACACTGTAAGCATCAGGCCAATATGGCGTCGTGGTCTATGAACAGCTGATATGCTAGTTTCGATTCCTAGTAATTTCCAAAATACTCACAAGATGGCGTTAGCACGCCGGTAGTTGGTGGCGTTTTATGAGTTGGAAAATGATTGAACGAAATAGGTAAGTACCTGTACAAGTATTTTGTTGTTTAGAATGATCAGATATAAAAACGTGAATAACATGTCAGAAGACAGCTAGAAAAAATATATCATATCTATTGTAAGTATTTTATTCATTTCTCTAAGAAATAAAAATATATTTACTTATAACTGGGCGATCGAGCTCTGCTCAGGGCATTTTTATTAGTCTATAAAAAAATATTTGTGCCTAGTTGTAGGGCCGTATAGGCTAGGGTACCTACTAAAGAATGAAAAACGAAAAACAAAAGTAAACTGACCAGATTCGAACTCGCTCACACGAGCATAGAAAACCTGTATTATAGAAGCTAGGCTGACCTGAACATATCTATGCTGCGAAGTTACCGATCATATGCATAATAATAGTAGGTACCTACCTAGATATATACAAACAATTTTTCATTTAAAAAGTGTCATTTCACAAAATCAAATTGTTTTGGATAATGATAATGTTTAGATACTAACTACGTATTTTCTCAATTCAGTTATAAATCATAGAACGGCGTGCAAAACGGAACGTAATTAGAAAAAAAAATACGTATGGTTCTGTATGGTTCATAAGCTGCGTTCCGAATCGCGCTCAGCGCGCTTGAAAGTCGACTCGCGAGAGACAAAACAGCGCGATTCGGAACGTAGCTAAAACGGAACGTACCTAATTAGAAAAAAGAAACATTCTTTTGCAACTCGACCGTCTGGTAAACTGCATCGAATATATTTATCTCATCGTTTATTCAATTTTTCAATTGATTTTCCTCTCACTTTGCATTTATCTAAGTATCTCTCTGTGCATGGTATTTTGCGTTGTATTTTTTGTTTCAGATCAATTTTATCAATGCCACCAAAGACGAACCGCTCCGCATACAGAAAACACACGTGGTCGGGAGGAAAACGAAAATGGAAAAAAGTAGCTGCTAGTTTGCGGCGACATTATAATGGAGTCACATCGTTAGTAAAGATATATATCACTTCTTGGGGCATTTGAATATATTCATTACTAGCCTTTTCCCGCGGACTTCGTCCCGCGTAGACTCAGAATATGCGTACCCGATGATACTATACACATGGTTACGACAGAATATTCTTACTCTTTTATCCAATTCCTCTTATAATAATTTCAAATTTTTACAGTAGAGCTGTGGTTTGGCGTAATAATGATAGGTCGCAACAACGACCTCGTGACCTAACAGATCAGGCGTGCCAAGATGAGAGGGGTATGGGGTCACAACAAAGACCTAGCGGCCTAACAGATCGAGAGAATCAATTGCTAGAAGAAAATTTGTCAACAAGCTGTACAGGTGACAATAGGTTACTCAATTTGTTTTATACTTATTTATTACATGTCCTCTAAATTTTTTTGTTCATTCCCACAAACCCCTCTATTCAAATTCCCAAAACCATAAGAAAGGTTTGCTTAGCAGTCATTGTATGTTTGTATATAAACAATTGCAACAGTGGGCAAATATCGAACATTCCGCTTCAACTCCTGAAGTATACTACTACTACAGCCTATTTGTGTCCCACTGCTGGGCACAGGCCTCCTCTCATCGCGAGAGGGTTTTGGGCTATAGTCCCCAAGCGGACCCAGTGCGGGTTGGGGACTTCATACACATGTTTGAATTACTTGGCAGATGCATGCAGGTTTCCTCACAATGTTTTCCTTCAGCGAAAAAGCTCAGTGGTAAATTCAAATTTAATTTCGCACATAAGTAAATTTAGAGGTGCAAGCCGGAATCGAACCCTCGTCCTGCATCAGAGGTGGTAGGTCGAACCACTAGGCTTCACGGCTCCTGAAGTATACCAAACCAAAATGTCGTATGATTTTCAGTATTTTGATTTTGATATAGGTGGACAGTTTGTATGTATATCTTTTTTTTTTATTTTGCAGAGCTCCATTGAGAACATATGATCGTCTAAAACCCATTATTCGAATGGAAGCATCATGCACTTCAACTAGCAATAATGAAACTCCAGTAGAAGAAAATTCATCTCGTCCAATTGATATAAATTGGCCTGCTCCAGACCCCGCAGTAGAAAGCCATGAGTTGCAAGTAGAAACTGTCCCAGATGAGACATTGTCTGACCTTACTGGGTATCGTATGGTGGACATAAAACATGTTCTTCAATGGGCATTTTCCATGGAGCAACATAAGAAAGCTTGTACTGGATCTATCATTGATTTAGTGTCAGAAACAAAAACTGGATTTCACAGTGTATTTACTTTTAAATGCAGCATGTGTGAAAAAATTTGGAAACAGACTAATGAGAAAAACGAACAAATCAACAAAGCATTTGTTTGGGGTACTGTTACAGCTGGGAGCTATTATACAGCTTCTGCACATGTTACGGCTTGCATGGATATACCGACCATGTCAGCTAACAAATTCCGATCCATTGAAAAAGAATTAGGTAATGTTTGGCAAGACCATTTGACTGAAGAAATCATAAAAGCTGGTGAAGAAGAGAAAGCCATCGCTATTGAGAAAGGCCATGTCAATGAGCAAGGCATTCCATATATTACAGTGTATGCCGACGGAGGCTGGCTGAAAAGATCATATGGTCACAATTACAATTCAAACTCTGGAATGGTATGATAACATTTTATTTAGCTATTTATGGATATATTTATCTATACCTACATAATCTCTTGGTTCAAGTTCAATACTATTTACCATGGCATGCTTTCATCCTTCAGACGTCATACTATCTTTGCTTGCAAATGCCAGTAATAGTATTACTACTACTTCAGACTATTAGCATCCCACCTGGGCACAGGCTGCCTCTCATCACAAGAAGTAATAGTGTTACTTTATATTTTATATTTGGCAATTTTTTCAGGCTTGCATTATTGGGAAAGAAACAGAAAAATGTTTGTTTCTTGGTGTAAGAAATAAATATTGCTACCAATGTCAATACTATGAGAGAAAGAGCATGGATCCTAAAGAGCATGTTTGTTGTAAAAATTTCACTGGACCGTCAACAGCAATGGAAGCAGACATTGTAGTGGAAGGATTCAAAAAGAGTGAAGAAATGCATGGGCTGCAATATTTGTCCTTCATTGGAGACGGAGACTCGTCCGTGTATGCAAATTTGAGGAAGAGTGTGTCTTATGGCTAAAGAATTACAAAAATTGAGTGTAAAAACCATGTTGTTAAAAATTACACCAGCGCTTTGTACAAGGTAAGTGAAGATATTTTTTTCAGTCTGAAGTCAGTTTTGAAGTGATTGAAATTCTGTGAAGATACATTTTTTTTAGGTACCTATTCGTCTGTCCAGTCCAACCCATGCAGTTGCTTTGCATAGTGTGTGCACTTTGCCTAAACAGATTGATATTCCATCAAGATACATATATTTTTACGGTTCGCTGTCCGTCCGTCTGCTGTTTGTCTATGTGTATAAAACTGAACTGATGGGATTTATTTGGCACTAGCTTTGCCCGCGACTTCGTCCGCGTGGAGTTCGGTTAGTTCCCGATGGAACTGTGCGTTTTACCAGGATAAAAAGTAGCCTATATATAAATTACCCCCATACAAAGTTTTGTTGCAATCCGACCAGTAGTTTTCGAGTTAAATCCGGACATACATACAGTATTTTTTTCTTCAAATCGTTTTTAGGGTTCCGTACCTCAAAAGGAAAAAATGGAACCTGTCTATCTGTCTGTCTGTCTTTCTGTCCGTCCGTCCATCTGTCAATACCATTTTTCTCAGAAATGTGTAGCGGTGTCAAGTTGAAAATATCAAATATACACCAGTCTATAGTCTCTTGGCTGTGAAAAAATTATAGTTGTACGTCAACGCAACGCGATCATAAGTTGTTTTATTTTTTTGTTTGGTGTTTGTCCTTCCTTCACGTCGCAACCATTGGACCGATTTGGATGAAATTTGGTATGGAGATAGTTTGAATGCAATAACATAGGATACTTTTTATCCCAATATTTCCACGGGTCAAACCAATTGTTCAATACTTGTATAACTATAAATGTCTATATGTATAGTATCATCGGGTACGTATATCCTAAGTACGCGGAACGAAGTTTGCGGGCATCGGCTAGTATTGCATATTTGGGGGTACTTCCCGATGACGTAGAATCATGAAATTTGGCCTGAAGCAAGTTCTAACAGCACACACGTACCCATACTTTTACTTACTACTACAGCCTATTTGCGTCCCACTGCGGGGCACAGGCCTCCTCTGATCACGAGAGGGTTTGCGCTGTACTTAGTGGGCGTGGGGACGCGGGCCCAGTGCGGATTGGGGACTTCACACACATCCTTGAATTACTTCGCAGATGCGTGCTGGTTTCCTCACGATGTTTTTCCTTCACCGAAAAGCTCAAAGGTAAATTCAAATTGAACTTCGCACATGAGTAAACTTGAGGTGCGAACCGGAATCGAACCGCCGACCCTCGGCCACTAAGCCACCACAGCTTTTTACTTACTAATAATAATTATGTCAGTGTCAAATATAACCACTAGGCCACCACGGCTTCGACCTACCGCCTCTTGAAGCCGTGGTGGCCTAGTGGTTCGACCTACCGCCTCTCATGCCGAGGGTCGGGGGTTCGATTCCGGCTCGCACAGGTTTACTTACGTGCGAAATTCAATTTCAATTTACCACGAGCTTTTCGGTGAAGGAAAACATCGTGAGGAAACCTGCACGCATCTGCGAAGTAATTCAAAGATGTGTGTGAAGTCCTCAATCCGCACTGGGCCTGCGTGGGGACTAAAGCCCAAAACCCTCTCATGATGAGAGGAGGCCTGTGCCCAGCAGTGGGACGCAAATAGGCTGTAGTAGTAGTCAAATATAATACATGCAAATTTACTCATACAAACTTATTATTTGCGGTTGGTACAGTAGCAGTTTTTACTGAACCAACCGCAAATAATAAGTTTGTAATAGCAAATTTGCATTTTACGATGTCCCCAAATTTTATTATTAACCGACTTCAAAAAAAGGAGGAGGTTTTGAATTCGTCGGAATTTTTATTTTTGTTCAAAAGCTGGGACTTCCAAGTTGGTCCCATAGTTCTGATGATGGGTTCCATGAGAAAATGAGGGGGAACTCCTCAAAATTTGCTAGCACGTAGATGATTTTGGTGTCAATTTCGAAGATTTCAGAGTTACTTTTGTATTTCTATGGTAAAGTTTGGAAACTAGCCAAAAAAAAAAAATTAATAAAAACCGCCTTCAAATTCTGACAGACTGCGAAGTTGGTGTCAAGTAAACCGACCCAAAGGAATAAATCATATAGTGCACTTGACATTGACATCGCAGTCAGTCGGAGTTGAAGGCGGTTTTTTGTTTGTATGTATGTTCCGCGATTACTCCGTCAACTGTCCCATTAGTCCCATATTAATTTGGTTGTCAAATCATCATGAAAGGCATATGTCTTGATACCCATTTCTCATCCAATGCCTCAAACAGAACTATAGAAATATCATCAAGCCGCCTTTGCATGTAAGTCATTTTCTGTCTTTCTAGTTGGAATAGGTACCGGAGAGGGTTATCCATCTTTTATGTAATTGAAGACGAAGGAGATCTCTATATACATATATATAACGCTACGTCTATCCGTCCGTCCGTAGCATGTTATAAATGCGAAAGTAACTTTGTCTGTCTGTCTGTCAGTCACCACTTCACGCTTCAACCGTGGAAACGATTTTGATGAAATTTGGTGGTTTTGGCGTAGAATATAGGGAGATCACTTTGTAAATAACATAACCGTTGTTTTTCGTCCATCAGGATTGAATGCGACGCAACACGGTCCCTTGTCAAATCACCGTGAAAGGCATATGTCTTGATACCCATTTCTCATCCAATGCCTCAAACAGAACTATAGATCTTCATCAAGCCGCCTTTGCATGTAAGTCATTTTCTGTCTTTCTAGTTGGAATAGGTACCGGAGAGGGTTATCCATCTTTTATGTAATTGAAGACGAAGGAGATCTCTATATATATAACGCTACGTCTATCCGTCCGTCCGTAGCATGTTGTAAATGCGAAAATAACTTTGTCTGTCTGTCAGTCACCACTTCACGCTTCAACCGTGGAAACGATTTTGATGAAATTTGGTGGTTTTGGCGTAGAATATAGGGAGGTCACTTTGTAAATAATATAACCGTTATTTTTCGTCTATCAGGATTGAATGCGACACAACACGGTCCCGTGTCAAATCATCATGAATGGCATATGTCTTGATACCCATTTCTCATCCAATGCCTCAAACAGAACTATAGATCTTCATCAAGCCGCCTTTGCATGTAAGTCATTTTCTGTCTTTCTAGTTGGAATAGGTACCGGAGAGGGTTATCCATCTTTTATGTAATTGAAGACGAAGGAGATCTCTATATATATAACGCTACGTCTATCCGTCCGTCCGTAGCATGTTGTAAATGCGAAAATAACTTTGTCTGTCTGTCAGTCACCACTTCACGCTTCAACCGTGGAAACGATTTTGATGAAATTTGGTGGTTTTGGCGTAGAATATAGGGAGGTCACTTTGTAAATAATATAACCGTTATTTTTCGTCTATCAGGATTGAATGCGACACAACACGGTCCCGTGTCAAATCATCATGAATGGCATATGTCTTGATACCCATTTCTCATCCAATGCCTCAAACAGAACTATAGATCTTCATCAAGCCGCCTTTGCATGTAAGTCATTTTCTGTCTTTCTAGTTGGAATAGGTACCGGAGAGGGTTATCCATCTTTTATGTAATTGAAGACGAAGGAGATCTCTATATATATAACGCTACGTCTATCCGTCCGTCCGTAGCATGTTGTAAATGCGAAAATAACTTTGTCTGTCTGTCAGTCACCACTTCACGCTTCAACCGTGGAAACGATTTTGATGAAATTTGGTGGTTTTGGCGTAGAATATAGGGAGGTCACTTTGTAAATAATATAACCGTTATTTTTCGTCCGTCAGGATTGAATGCGACAACACGGTCCCTTGTCAAATCATCGTGAAAGGCATATGTCTTGATACCCATTTCTCATCCAATGCCTCAAACAGAACTATAGGTCTTCATCAAGCCGCCTTTGCATGTAAGTCATTTTCTGTCTTTCTAGTTAGAATAGGTACCGGAGAAGGTTATACATCTTTTATGTAATTGAAGACGAAGGAGATCTCTATATACATATATATAACGCTACGTCTATCCGTCCGTCCGTAGCATGTTATAAATGCGAAAGTAACTTTGTCTGTCTGTCAGTCAGTCAGTCACCACTTCACGCTTCAACCGTGGAAACGATTTTGATGAAATTTGGTAGTTTTGGCGTAGAATATAGAGAGGTCACTTTGTAAATAATATAACCGTTATTTTTCGTCCGTCAGGATTGAATGCGACACAACACGGTCCCCTGTCAAATCATCGTGAAAGGCATATGTCTTGATACCCATTTCTCATCCATTTCTGTCTTTCTAGTTGGAATAGGTACCAGAGAAGGTTATCCATCTTTTATGTAGAGATCTTCTACTATCTAAAGTCCCGCGCCTTCACATTTCAAAACGCTACAATTTTTTCATTATTATTTAAAAAGCACCACCACTCACCCAACGCATAGTTGATGGCTGTCTCAGCTCGCACACATGTGTTGAGAGTGTTGGTGGTGCTTTTTAAATACATTGAAGCGTTTTGAAATGTGATGGCGCGAGACTTTAGATAGTAGAAGATCTCTAATTGAAGACGAAGGGGATCTCTATATTTATATGTATATATATAACGCTACGTCTATCCGTCCGTCTGTAGCATGTTGTAAAGGCGAAAATAACTTTGTCTATCTGTCAGTCACCACTTCACGCTTCAACCGCTGAACCGATTTTGATTAAATTTGGTTTGGAAATAGTTGAGTTTCGGGGAAGAATATACTCACTTTTCACGTTCTCGTCACTTTTTATCCTGGAAAAGCTCGCAGTTCCTGGGGGAATCATGATAAACGAATTCTACGCAGAGGAAGTCGCAAGCAAAGCTTGTTTTCTATAAAGAATATAACCGCTATTTTTTTGTTCACCAGGACCACATTGTAACCCGCTGTCATATCGTTCTGTAAAAATAAACTGAACAGCCACATTTATTACTATCCGTAGAGTGCGGTAGAGTAATCTTTTGTCTCTATTTCAGATCAAACTGTCAAGCATCTAGCTTCTGGAATGCCTGGTCTTCCTGGGAGGGATGCAGTAAGCCTTCTCGAAGAGAAACTGATTACATTTCACATTTCAACAGTATCTCGGGCCCCTCCTGTGAGTAACAACGAAGAGACGTTGTGAAACCAATTACTGCTAATCAGAACCAACCTTATCACGTGTAAAATTGTGATATATATTAGTTATATTTCAATAAACTGATGTCAGAAATGTATAGCAATTTTATTTTCCTGTGGCCGTGTGGCAATAAAATATAAACCAACCAAGAGGATATGTACCTACTGAGATAAGGTAAAATGAAGAATAATATTTGGGATTCGACATTATTGATGTACTCCCAAACTAGGATTACCTGTGATACGGGTACTAGACAACGATATAAGTAAATCTCATATGATAAAATTCTCGTGTCGCAGTGTTTGTAACCAAACTCCACCGAAATCGCTTGGCCGATTCTTATGAAATTTGGTGTGTATGTTCAGTAGGTCTGAGAATAGGACGTAAGCTATTTTTCTTACCCACCCAAAAACAAATCCAAGGCGGTACGAAGTCCACTGGGTCAGCTAGTACTTATATAGAGAAACTTACCGCCTTGATTTTTTTTCTTGGATGGGTACGAAAAATAGCTTCCTATTCCTTTTCTCAGACCTACAGAACTTACACACCAAATTTCATAAGAATCGGTTTAGCGATTTCGGAGGAGTTTGGATACAAACACTGACACGAGAATTTTATGTATTAGACAGTTAGATATGTAAATACATATGCAAATAAAGATCCATGACATGAGAACAAATATTCGTTCTCATCATACTTTGTCAACCGTGTAGGTGTTTAGATACTTTGATAAAATATTACGATATTAGGAATTTGTAAAGTAAATTAAACTATTAGTAATTAAACTATGTTATTGAACTATTTAGTTGATCCTTACTAATAATAATATTATAATGTATTCTTTTCTTTACATTTACCTTACCTACCTACTTGAAAAAATTGATGTCAAATGTGTAGAAATTTTACTTTGGTTGCTTCGCAAAGCAGTAACAATTTACCACCACCAACAATGAAAAGCAATGATCTAAAGAATCAAGTTGGTATAGGTACTAAAATGTGTACATATTTTTGTTGGGATGGGTACATAATAGTACAATTTATTGCAAACCGTGCGCGGAACACTAACCCGCTTGGGCCTTAGGTACTCGGTTGCCATACCGTTTCGCGGAATAGACGCGCGTCTCGGAAAATAGCCCTGTCCCGCTCTCTCCTACCGGCCGACCCTATGCCCACGCGCCGCGCGCGCCAGCCAGCCAGTCAGTTGTGCAATCGCTACGCACACGCTACATTTGCCACGAATTCACGGTCACTTGTGATTAGGGCTTCGCCCCACACCGTCTTCTCATTTCTACATCTGCCAAGACTCCACCGTGCGTATAGGTATATTATATTTTCGACGCCGCAAGACAAAACTGACATGTTTATAGTGAGGCTGCGGTCGCTCTTTGTGAGACTAACGGAGAATGATATCTCAGAAAGAGCGCAATTGGACATAACTTACGCCCTCCTTTCTAATAAGATAAGGAAAAGAGTACGGAGGGAGGACTTCACAAACTCCAAGGAGCTGCCCTTTCGTGCGAGAAGTGTGGAGAATTCTGTCGACGAGAGGGAGAGGAAAGCTAGCAAGGCGCCCTGCGCGCCCACGGCGGCTGCGGCGCCGCAGCTTCGGCCGCGCCGACTGCCTAGACGCCCGCGTCAACCCAGGCGAGACCAAATCCCATAATTGCTTTGCGAACGCACAACGTGTTATCAGTGAAAAAATAAAAGTGATCAAAGCTTTTATAGTAGAGATCTTCTACTATCTAGTCCCGCGCCGTCACATTTCAAAACGCTGCAATTTATTTAAAAAGCACCACCAACACTCAACACATGTGTGCGTGCTGAGACAGCCATCAACTGTGCGTTGAGAGTGTTGGTGGTACTTTTTAAATAATAACAAAAAAATGCAGTGTTTTGAAATGTGAAGGCGCGGGACTTTAGATAGTAGAACATCTCTATCTAGTCTCGGTTGTGTTTCGGTAGTGAAGTGCGTCCGTTCGACTCGGTAGTAATGTCCCTGCCCTCCATGCCAAATACCTTCTGATATTATAAGTGCGAAAGTAACTCCGTCTGTCTGTTACCACTTCATGTTTCAGCCGCTGAACCGATATTGATGAAATTTGGTTTGGAAATGGTTGAGCCCCGGGGAAGATTACTGGTCACTTTTAATCCCGGAAAAGTGGACAATTCCTGGGGAATCACGATAAACGAATTCTACGCAGATGAAGTCGCGGGCAAAGCTTGTATTTTATAAATAACTAGCCTTTCCCCGCAACTTCTATGTGCAAAAATATTAAAATGTAAAATCCCGTTCTTTTCCCTTCCCGTGGGAATTTCGGGAAATCCTCTCTTAGTGCTCCCCTACGTTCCCTAAGGAACCTGCACGCCAAATTTCAGCTCTCTACAACCAGTAGTTTCGGCTCTGCGTTGATCGATCTGTCAGTCAGTCAGTCAGTTTCTTGTTTTATATATATAGATATAACCGCTATTTTTTTGATCACCAGGATTGAATGCGGCCATACAACCCGCTGTCATATCATCTCAGAGAGATCCTCTAAAAAAACTGAATAGCCAGATTTATTATTATTATCCGTAGAGTGTGATCGAGTAATCTTTTGTCTCTATTTCAGATCAAACATCTTCTGGAATGCCTTGGATCTGTCTTCCTAGGAGGGACGAAGTAAGCTTTCTGGAAGAGAAACTTTCTGGAAGAGATTACATTTACCTGTGCCTGCCTGTTTGCGGCCTGTGAGTAACAATGAAGAGACATTGTGAAACCAATCACTGCTAATCAGAACCAACCTTATCATGTGTAAAATTGTGATATATTTTGTTATACCTATTTTAATAAACTTGTCAGACATGTGTAGCAATTTTATTTTCGTGTGGCTGTGTGGCAATAAAATGTAAACCAAGAAAGAGAATATTTACTTACTGAGATAAGATAAAAAGATGAAGATAAAATGAATAATATTTGGAATGCAACACAACATTGTCTACTCTCAAACTAGGATTACCTGTGATACGGTTACTAGACAACGATATAAATACTTATAAAGAGAAATATGTAAATACATATGCAAATAAAGATCCATGACATGAGTACAAATATTCATTCTCATCATAGGTAGGTAGGTAGGTACCCTGTCAGTCGTGTAGGTGTTTAGATATTTTGATAAAATAATACAATATTAGGAATTTGTAAAGTAAATTATGATATATTGAATTGAACTATTTAGTTGATAATATTATATACTATACCTTGGACAGCTCATCGCACCAACATCTCGGTGCTCAAAGAACTCAAACTCGACCAACAATATCCGTCCATGGTTCGTCTAAGCCGAATCGTCAAATACTTCGGTCACATCTACTACTACTACTACACAGCCTTTTCACGGCCCACTGCTGGGCACAGGCCTCTCATTACGAGAGGGTTTGGGCTGAAGTCCCCAATCAGCACTGGGCCCGCGTGGGGACTATAGCCCAAACCCTCTCGTAATGAGAGGAGGCCTGTGCCCAGCAGCGGGACGCAAATAGGCTGTAGTAGTTGTAGTATAGTAGAATATTCGTTTTACGAGTAAGGCTAGGGCTAGGGCATTTTACGTCCGGAAATACGCAGGTCCGGCTTTTTAAATTTCACCTTCTTATCAACGTTGGCAGCTGTAGTTCGGTCCCTGCAAGGATCCAGTTACCACAACGGATGCTTTTACGTTTTGTGGAACGCAGTTTCCTCTGTTATTGCGAAGCGAAACCAGAATTTTCCACCGACAATTGACATTCCGTACACCATAAAATACCTACCTTAATTTTGCCTAAAAATATGGAAAGACAATTCTCTATTGGCAATCAAACACGTGATAAGTTTTTAGGCTCATAATCTGACAACAGTAAATTGTAAAATAAAGATAGAGGGGGTAGAAAATGGCCTGAATGGGTTCGAGAAAAGGATGGTACGGCTGTGTGCCCTTTTTTGCTCGACTTGGGGGTCACTGCCGTGCTCCCAGATATTGCCAAGATACACCTATTCCGGGCAAAATATGGCCAACTAGGCAAAGTTAAGGCCGGTCACCAAATTGAAATGAGTTGTATTTAATGAAATTTTCAGCATCAACTTGATCATTGCGTGATGACATAATATTATGATATTGTTATTTCTTAGGAATTTTAAAAATACTATCTAAAGTAAAACGGAAAAAAATACTGTTTCAAGAATAAGAAAAAAACGTTTAGTGTTTAAAAAATATATCACTATGCCAAACATATAATTTTACAGGCAGTATTTTACAATCAGACCTAACGTATTATTTCACTGGCATATCGCAATATGGTAAGTACCTACCTATATGGACTTGTGTTTAACGTCAGCGCTGAAAATAGGTACCTTTAATTTACAGTTTGAAAGTTCAATTTGCTTTGCATTTAATTGGCGACCTTCACACCAATTTAATCTGGCTTCGTGTGGCCAAGTATTCTCGCGTGCGTGACGATCACAAAGCGCTGCACTTTACGTCGTTGACTCATGCGCAGGTAGGGTTGCCAGATGACCGGGATTTAGCGAGATTCTTCCGAATTTTATTGTGACCTCCCGTCTCCTGGCAAAGTAAAAAATCTCCCTTCTTAACTACTTCAGTTTATAAAACAATAATGTTAAGTTCCTAATTGTTATCTAGCGAAACATTTCTCCGTTCCGCGTCGGCTCACTTTTGAGGAAAATTGTTTGAATTAAAGTCTGCTTTAGTAAAAATTTTATCGTCTAAAAAAGTTAGGTCCTTTTATAAAGTTTGAAGGCGGTCAACTAGCTGATTTTTTGTCAGGTTCTACTATCAAGCCGTGGTGGCCTAGCGGTTCGACCTACCGCCTCTCATGCCGAGGGTCGGTGGTTCGATTCCGGCTCGCACCTCTAAGTTTACTTGTGTGAAATTCAATTTGAATTTACCACTGAGCTTTTCGGTGAAGGAAAACATCGTGAGGAAACCTGCACGCATCTGCGAAGTACCTAATTCAAAGATGTGTGTGAAGTCCCCAATCCGCACTGGGCCCGCGTGCGGACTATACCTGCGAGGGCGGCACTCCAGCCCGAGCCCAAACCCACTCGTGATGAGAGGAGGCCTGTGCCCAGCAGTGGGACGCAAATAGGCTGTAGTAGTAGGTGTTTTTTTGTTTCTCCCGACCGAAGTCCCGTAAAATTGTTTTTTTCTCCCGATAATAGGGTCACTACATCTGGCAACCCTATGCACAGGGCGCTTGCACGAAGGTGCAGCTGCAGCGTATATTTAGACTGACAGGGTTGCCGAAAAAAAATCTCTATCCGTTCTGACGATTCACACTTTTGTATTGTACAGACGTATTTTGAATTTCAAGTGTAACTACATCTGCGCAAGTATATAACCCACGCATTTCCCATTGTTTCCCGTCCCTATAGGAATTTAGGGAAAACTTCTAGTGGTAATCCCCTATACACTCTTCAAGGAACCTACATGCGAAATTTCAGCTTTCTACGACCAGTAGTTACGGCAATATATTTTCTGTCAATCACCCAGTGACGTCCTTAATCAGTAACGGAACAGATAATTATGTTTTGTATATATTGATGTATGTAACAAAAAATAAAAGAAAATAAGAACAACAAGAAAAAAACCGGCCAAGAGCGTGTCGGGCCACGCGCAAAGTAGTAGGGAAGGTACCCTAAAAAATATATTTCAAAATTTTATTGTACCACTTTGTCACGTTACTAATATGTATATTCATGCCAAATTACAGCTTCCTAGAACTAAGCATCTTTGAGCTATGCTGCGGACGGAGACGGACGGACAGACATGGCGAAACTATAAAGGTTCCTACCTGGACTTCGGAACCCTAAAAACTACAATTCCCTCGCGTACGCATGTTTACAAGAGAGTTCTTAATAAATGTAATGTAAAAACGGAATCGGGACTGTAGGTATATTTTTCAACTAGTTCGTTTAGAATTTGGTCGATCAATGCGTCACTTTGATATTAAAAGACAGTTACGTGAAAGTGGTTTTTTTATACAAGGGTTCTGTATGTTTATTTACACTACCAGTGCTATAACTGAATCATCCATTCAAAACTTAAATTAGAGGCCATTGACACATACTGACCTAGCCCCAAACTAAGCAATGCTTGTATTATGGGTGCTAGACAACGATATAAATACTTATACATGTCGGAGAGTCGCGTGGGGCCGCGCGACATCATCATAGCAGGCTAGTGGAACTAGGCACGAGCGTCTATGCGGTATCATCTGATGGATAGGTACTTATCCTCTTTACCGCACCGTGGGCGTCTCACGTTGTCAGGAGCGTAACTGAGCAGATGTAGGAGGCACGAGATAGTACTGTAGCTTCAATAAAACGTTACACGTTGGTCTTATTCCTTTTATTCACCTTCGCTTATGTACAGTACGTAGAACAGACTTGATCACTGTTATTGAGATACTAGGCTAACGTCCGATCGCTACGCGATTTAGTAACAGAATGAAGCAAGTGACAGCTTTGACAGGTACACGTCGTCACGAGGCTGACAGCTCGACTCGACTGGTCTGAATAGACTGACCCCACTACGCAGTGAGTGTCTCTTTTATAGCCTTGACGTTTAAAGGAAGTTACGTCACAGAAGGTGACCCGACCACGCTGGGAAATGCTTTATGCATACCACCTGCCATTGTGGTTATGTGGGACTCGCCGATTATTCGGAATACTCACTAAAACCCAGCGTTACTTAAATCTAATTAATTTAAATTAGATACTTCGTTCTTCTTTCTCCGACTCTGCGACAAATCATATTCTGGAAATGGTGTATTGGTAAAATAAAAGACTAGGGGAGACCGGGTACAAAAGTAACGGCGGGTCGAAAGTAACAAATGCTCTCTAAGTTTATCCAATGGTCGAACACCGCTTCACAGCCGTCAGGTGATAGCCGGGAGCGCCCCCCACACTTGCATTCAGGCGCCGAGTGCGCCACGCGCTGTTAGTTTGTGTGACAGGACGCTTTGCGTTTTCGCAAGTCAAAAGTAAGTTTTTCGACGTTTTCTTATTTCATGTTTACGTGGACGTAAAAGGATAGTAGTAATCTGAATGTTCGCATATCCATTCTTGATTAGATTGATTGTACATTGTTAAAATTCATTTTTATGTAGCATGTTCCGTTTTAAGGTTATATTACACGTTTTAACAAAAATTAGGAAGGGTACAAAAGTAACATAGCCCTATGGGTACAAAAGTAACGTGTTACTTTTGTCCCTGTAAAGATTTAATTACATACATCATATTTTTGCTTGTCTTTTCTTCGATAGAATGCCGCGACAACGCATAAGAACTACTGCACGAGGAACTACCGACACGGAAATGTACCAAAAAGCGGCTGAAGAGCCTTTCAAAGATGGTGCAAAAATTAGCAACAGTCGACCAAATAAACAATGGATACAATGTGTTGAATGTAGAAAGTGGTCCCATGCAAAATGCGTGGCCGATGACTAAGACCACCATGTACCATAATTGAGAGTCTCAGTAGAAGAATGATACTAAATAGTCCGATTATAAAAGAATTATTAACACATATTAACGATCTCATTACTTAAACTAAAAATATTTTTAATTAATTTGTTTTCTTAAAATATATAATTTTCGAGCTTTTAAATTGTAGAAGCTTATACGTGCTAGTAATACAAAGTCTTCAAATTAATAATTTGTTGATTTAACATGTAATATCGTATTAATTACCATCCCCTTTCTCTTGTTACTTTCGACCCACAACGTGTTACTTTCGGCCTGCCTACGTGGTCGAAAGTAACGACGGACATTTTTTTTTCAACTCTCTGTTATTCATATAAAACACACTATAATACAATAAATTGAGTTACTAGTATAAAGAACATAAACTGAATTTACATTTGGTTATATTTATTTAATGATAAGAGTAATACCTAGTCAGAAATCAAGGTAAAAGTACAAAGTGTTACTTTTGTACCCGGTCTCCCCTATCGTTTCTTTGCTCACCAAGTTGGCGCCACTGTTGACTAAGGTCCAGAGGTATAGCTGTCAAAGGCGACTTTATAAGATCGGCGCCGAAACAAAGTTTTAAATCTTGAATCTCATTAAATTTATTAATTATAAATAACTATCATCATATCGAGTAGCAATGCCGCAATGTTGTACAGTGCCGTTATGTTCAGATTTAAAAAAAAAAATTGCGATAATTTCACGAAGATCTGTTTTTGACAGGTAAATTAAAGAAATTATCGTTATTTTCGAAGCCCGCCAAAAACAGTGAAAAGTGAATGTTATTGGACCTCACGCGACACTAGCGCCTCTAGTGGCAAATTCACAAGCAATAGCGCCCATTGGTTGTTCATAGTACCCATATGATTGGTTTTTGAGCTTGTGTGATATATCTATTTTGATGTAATAGTTACTCTGTGTGAGAAGGGTGTGGCCATGTTTTTGTTAACTACGGATTCCTAGAATATTGTCGAGTCGTATATTAGCCTGGATTCTAGGCCGACATACGGTTTATAAATTACCTAGAAGTGCGCCTGCGTCGACTGCCGAATTCTCTCGTAAAGCGGCGCGAAGGAAATGGGTTAACTACGCCGTAGTTATCCTTCATCTAATAATACAGCATTTGTATAGAATCACTAGTCATGCAAATAACATGGACTAGATTTTATAATAAAATTTTGAATAATGTTCTTATAATGTACTTCTTTTTTTTTAGTTAATATATTATATTAGTGTTTGTCACGTTTGCGTTCGTGTCGCCATGCTACATGATGCTCCTGAAAATCAACATCGCGGATATTATTATCCGTTGACCCTTTTTGGTGGTCGTCGATACTGTTTTCTTTTTTAAATCTAAACTTGTTTAATATGTATGTATCGAGTTTCCAAATAAATATTTATATTTCTATTTCTAAAAGAGATGATCGAAACGTTGCTAAACATTTTCTAGGACTTTCACGAATTGGTGAGCTCGGTTTTGATAGATGTTTACTTAGATCGATCAATAATGAAACACACCAAGAATTTGGCTGGAAAATGTATATACTCGTACAAAGCCCGGGAAGGAACCAACATGATTGTTGAAGAGGGCTGAAGATGACAATACCGCACAATTAGAAGTTAGCCTGCGTTTCCACCACAGCTGTGCGAGGATGCGTTGCAATAGCAGTGGCGGTTCTAGAGGGGGGCCGTGGGGGTCATGACCCCCCCCCCCCCCATCTTTGTCTGTGACCGCGCCTGGCCAATAGAAACACTTCATTTACCTCAGCTCAACTCTGGTGGAAACAACTCAGCGGATCGAAGATAGGTAAATGAAGTGGTTCTATTGGGTCATGACAAACCTCGCAACGCATCGCATCCTCGCATATCTCTGGCGGAAACACAGCCTTCGTGGTCGATACAGGTCGTGTGGTGAACATTGTTGGGGGGGGGGAGGATGTGGGGGGGCGGTAAACGTCTGACAAGCAGGGGCTCTATTCGAAACGTTACATAGGGCAAGGGAACTTCCATATCCCTACCGTCAAAGCGTCACGGCGTTGAAACCGAATTTAACCGTTCCCTGACCCAGCATCGTCAAATTGCCCATGTAAGATCGTACTTTTTAAAACATATGTTATATTTGATTATATCATCCTTACATTGACAGCTTTCGTTAATACACGTTTCACGAAACTTCGCTCGATACAATTTAATTCCAAAGTAACCTCTAACTCGGACTTTTAATCCAACTTTACTCCAGTTTATTATATCAAACAGTGTAAAACTAAATATAACAGAAAAATGATACATATTATGTGCATACACTGACAGCTTTACAAATGCCATGTTTTTTGACGGTATTTTTATAAAAATTAAACCGCGTTAAGAGGGTTTACTCCGAAAGTTGGCAACGTCGCAAATAGCTGTCTAATATTTTGCTGTTTTCATTAAAGTCTGAATATTACTGAATGAAAACATGAATTATCGCTCTATGGTTGAATAAAACATTAAGTATGGATTGCAACAGTTATCATAGGAACACGATTTTTTTAGTATTATGGAAGTTATATTTTGAAAACTTTCCATCGCATTTTCCATGCATTTTAAAGTAATCATTTGAATGCCTAACCAACTAATATATAACGAGACGCGCCATTCAACCATAGAATGATATCTTCCTTTTTAATTCAGCAATACTGAGAAATTAATAAAAATCGCAAAACATTTGACAGTTATATGCGACGTTGCCATTTGGGATACGACGTTGGGATAAACCCTCTTAAGTATTGAAACCATTAAGTTTGAAGACATTGCGCAAAGTCCATCCGTCAATGACATGAGCCTGTGCGCGTGAAACATTCGCTGTCTGTTGGCGTCGCCTGCGCTGCGCACGAAGCATTGTGTAATGAATAATGAATGTTTCCATGACGAGCCTAATGTCTGGGCTAAATTTGCACAAACAAAATATTATTCAATGGGATTTTCAGCTGTTGTGTTTTTAGAATGTGGCTTATTTCAACTGATGAAGATGGCTCAATTTATGTAAAAGGTAACAAAGACATGCGTAAAAAACTATCTCAAAAAGACTGCAGCCGATGTATGAGCATGACATCGTGCTTCCTAAAACAAAATCTGCGCATCTTACAAAAAGCGTGATGTATTTGAGCATAGTAATTTACAACAATCTTCCTGTAGAATTAAAAAAGATGCATCTGCTGACATTTTAAGAAAAATATCTTCGACTGGCTAATTAAAAAATATTTTTACAGCATCAACGAATACTTTGATAGACAATTTGATTAATGTATCATAATAAATACCTACTGACAACTTTAATTATAATTATATGTGATGGGGTTATGGTTTGACTTTTTCTAATTAAGTCAGAATATTTTAGATCTAAGGATATATTGCACATGCCCTATCTCTGTGAGATAGGGCATGAAATAAGTACATAATATTATTTATACTACACCTACTCGGAAAGTCAATTCAAACTAACCCATTAATTGGGGAGAAAGTTGCTCATTAATCCTCCTTCAAAATCTGGTTAATAATGTTGTATGCAAATCCATTATTACACACTTTACCCATGTAGTAATATTGTATGAAAATCCATTATTCCACAGTTATGTTTTTTTTTTAAATTCCAAAACGAGCCATGGATGCGTGTAAGTTAATACTTTTTTTTATTTGACACTGCCGACTTTACACAAGCTATACAGACGTTCTAAACGAATGTACCTACATCAAAAAAGTTTTTCGGAAAAAAACTCGAAAATGCGATAACAAAATTAATCAATGCATATGGCATTGATTAATTATACTAAATATGATTTTATATTTCGGGTTGCACGCAAGAAATTTTGTAATGATCTGTCTCGTCACTGGCGGTAAAGACGCGGCGCGCCCAAATTAAAAAAAAAAGGTTGGCGCGGTTTTCACTTAAAAAATAATAATATCGCGCGCCTTTCGTTTCATTGTAATAACTTTGAATTTGCTTTTGTGTTTGAAATGTCTTGAACAAATGAGGAAAGTAGCGATGGTAGTATTATTGGAACGCCACCTGAAATATTAATTCATGCTCAACAAGCAATTAACAATCTTCTACCGGAAAAATCAAAAAATAAATACATGAAGCAGTATGAAGAATTTATGCAGTGGAAGACAAAGAAGAAGCTTGCTTTTCAGCTTCTTCTTTGTCGGAAAATGTTCTTCTAGCCTATTTTAGTGAAAAGTCTTCAAAATATAAGCCTAGCAGCCTGTGGGCTATATATTCAATGGTGAGAAGTACATTGTTATCCAGAGATAATATTGATATAAAGAAATACTCAAAATTAGCAGCATTTCTGAAAAAGAAGTCTAGCGGGTTTCGCCGTAAGAAATCCAAAGTGTCTAAACTAAATGTATATCTAAATTTTTGTACGAGATTTTGTTGTTGTTTTTTTCCTCGTAAGAGTAGTATAAAGTATTATATATCCCTCGAGGGTAAGTATTGATTACTCCTCTTGGTGAATAAATAACTATTTAAGATCCTGTGAAACTCATATTCATGCAATAAAATATTTGACTTTGACTCAATCAACTAAAGACGTGTAGTTAAAATATAACATTCAGTGCCCAAAATAATTAAACTAAAAACATTTTAACGAAAAACTAAAGTATTAGCTTTTTTATTCCTTGTGACTTACTTAGGCTAGGTACACCTAAACCTTCCTCATGAACCCCTATATCCATATTATCCATTAGTAAAAACCGCATGAAAAACCAACCGTCAAGTAGTTTTTGAGTTTATCGCAAATAGACAGACAGACGCGGCGGGGGACTTTATAATATTTTGTTATATCTAATGGTGGAATTTGAAAATCCTGAAAAATACAGAGCTTATTAAATCATCATTTCAGCCGAAGGACGTCCACTGCTGGACATAGGCCTCCCCCAAGGCTCGCCACTCAGACCGGTCCTGTGCTACTTGCTTCCACCGGTTTCCAGCTACCTTAAATAAAAACCTTTACCTTGATCTTTATTAAATATTTGTATATTACAAACCACATTGACGATTTTATAACCGTCACTGTTTTCTTTTTGCTCCTTCGAAGGATGGAATTTATAAGTTTCGACATAGCTTCGACCAACGTAATTTCGTCAATTATGCTGTAGATATTTTGTCTGCAGTCCACAAACAAATGAACATCGCACCTGACACCTAAAGTCACCCTGTGTGTCACCTAGTATAACGACTCTATAAATTCTATAATAGTAAGCTCGTTAAATCTGCTCTGGAATGTAAAAACAAACCACGACATACAATAAAAACTATTTCTAAATACACTGTTTACGCATAGTGGCGCCAAAACTGCAGGAATTTACCCTTTGATAAAAACGACTGCAGTGTTTACACGTAGCGTTCGTGAAAAGTTTCGCTACAGTGATTTGTGATTCTGTAACAGAACATGAGCAATTTAGTATGGCGCGCAGATCAAGCAATGATAGACTGTATCAATCAATGGCGTGCTACACGGTTGTTGTTAGTTACTACACATTTGACAACTAATATGGCAGTTGTAAAATGTACATTGATTGATTACCTCAACAATTATTCGTCCATTCCTTAACGATTGTGGTCGCAGAAACGCTTGACTATGCATTTTCAGTGTCATGTTTTCTAGTATTCAGGTTTTTACCAGGTTAAAGACATGTTTAAAAACCGGCCAAGTGCGAGTCGGACTCGCACACGAAGGGTTCCGTACCATCCTTACTTCCTTACTAATATTATAAATGTGTAAGTGTGTTTGTTTGTTTGTCGTGACGTGAAGAAAGACGTCGCAAAAACTGGACCGATTTGGATGAAATTTGATATGAAGATAATTTGACACCCTGGAAATAACATAGGATACTTTTTATCCCGATATTTCCACGGGAACGGATTTTTAATAAAATTTTTCAATACTTCTATAACTATAATCATCTATATGTATATATTATCATCGGGTACGCAAATTCCAAGTCTACGCGGGACGTAATCGCGGCCAACGGCTAGTTATGTATAAAAACAGCAAAAAAAATATTTAGGGATATGCTCGCAAAATCGAACATGGCCCCTAAGCTGTTTACTCCCGAATTAAGGCCAAAGCGCGATACTGAACAGTGTAACGGAATCTTAATTCCTAGCCGTGACACGGTATTTATATTGCCACCGTAATGTAATTCAATTCGTCAGCCGCTAAGGGCCCTCGCCCACGGCGACTTTTTGTAGTGATGCTATCCTATAGCTATTTGTTTTTTTAGCGAGGGCCCTAATGCTTACATTTATTGGCTCAGTCAGTTGGTCCCAATCGATCACGGAGTGTTTGTAATTGCCATGTAAATCTTACTAAGTAATGCTCGATACTCCACACAGAAATGAATAGGTATATCATTAGAACATACCTACATAAGGCTGTTGAATTGATGACATTTCATATTCTATTGAAAAGCAACTTTAGGGGGTTTTGTTAACGTTCACAGGTGTCTTTCATGAGAGTCCATCAAAATCATTGTCATGTAAAGTGACTCCACGAATGCTGTACTGTAAAAAAGTTATAAAATGTCATGGAGAGCCAAGCTGTGTAGTTCAAAAATTCAAAACGAAACGGCCACGTTTCGTAAAAGTGACGTTACGGTTAAACAAGTACTAGGAGTTAATTTTGTGCCTGAAATTGTGTAACGAACGAAACGAAATTCACTCTAAACTCCGTCATCAGAATTTTCGTGCTAAACGACTTTTACAATTTAATTTTGATTCAGCGTTTATAAAAGTCATGATGTGGGAAAACAGAACGCGATTTGGGCGCCGCATGTCCCACTTACGCCGATTTCACAAGAGCCAGCTATGCCCTGGATACTTCGCATTCCCGAAGGCCACATTGTTCGGGACATCCGACATCACAAGCACGTTGAGGAATTCTCTGTATCAACAAACGGTGAAACAAAACTACCTCCATGGCTGCCTAAGTTGCATTGTGGCGTTAGAAAAATCGATGACAACGTAGAACACTTACTTAAACGGTTATCAAAGAAATACTCAATAAATCCCATTGGAGTCCGACGAGAATATCCACAAAATTGAAGATTAATTAACATGCAAGAGCTTGAAAATGCTAGACTTCTCTATTCTTGCGATCTGTCAACATTCTGCGGCGCTCCGTATAGTATTATATTTGACTGTTCAGATCTCTCGTCTCTCAAAGTTGTAACGAGACTTGGCCATTCCCACCTCGGCCAGCAGGTCTTTTGTTATGTAAAAAGATCGACAAACAGGCCGACGGCCCACCTGATGGTAAGTGGTCAACGCCGCCTATAGACATTTGTAACACCAGAGGTATCACCAATGCATTGCCGATCTTGAAAGGGGAGAAGGATGAGGCTTAATGGGATAAGGGAGGATAGGGGACATGGGACTAGGGAAGATAGGATAGAAGGATAGGAAAGAGGAAAGGCCCCAGGTCCTCTCATTCACCATACGAAACGCAATAGCGAACTATTACTTCACGCCAGCGAACTATAACTATTCACGCCGATTTTCTGTGAGAGTGTGGTACTTTCCTAAACGAGCCGGCCCGATTTGAGCAATAAATTGCAATTATTCAATTATCAAGGCTCTACCACAAAAAAAGAACCTTGAGAACACGTAGGTTGTTTTTGTTGGTAGCGCATTCCAGGGGTATAGACAGTATGTATTTTCTGCCCCGACTATCGGATGTTTTTGAGGAATGTTGTTTTTATACAAGCGAGAGATCACCCAGAACGACAGGTGAAGACTAGCAGAATTCAGCGAACATTAATTAGTTGTTGTAACGTGGTACGGACAGACGAATTCATGTGTTTACTGATATATTTAAATATTTAACAGCTTCATAATAACTCAATCTTATCGATTATCCTCTAAATAATTATAATAATATCCTATTCCAACCCGCCGATCCCTGAATTTCAAGACACGAATCTATTCTAGTGTAGAATATGTCAAACCCTATTCTACGAGGTAGAATTGAGCCCTAAGGTTCCTTTTTATTATGTGTTTATTAAATCTTCGTGTTATGTTACACACAAATAATGTAAGAAATCTTACAAGCTGAATTTCACCCACTTTTAGTTATTGTATCATGATTTCATGGTGAAACTTGGAGGTAGTATGTATATTGGATGACAATGCAGTAAGATGGTACCACCGAGATCAATGGTACCACCGAGATCAATGGTATCATCGAGATCAAAATGGTACCACCTGATCTGATGATGGAGCACAGAAAAGTCACAGCGTTTTAGTTTTTTAAACTATTATTTTGTTAAAGTTTTGTTTTGTTTTTGTTTAAGTTTGAGTTAAGTTATGAAGTGACTGAACAATTGAAATTTTAGACATTTACAGACATCATAACCCTGTAACCAATTTTTAGATGGAAATACCTACAAAGTACATAGTCTTAATTTTAAATTCTCAGTCACATTCACAGGTCACTAGTTCAGTTCAATCATCCGCCGTGCGAGATATCACTGATGCATGAGGCCCGGAATCTGCGGGCTCCAGGTGCGAAGTTATATTTGAACCGAGAATTCCTGTTGCGAGATACTGCGCCAAGCGAATGCGAATTATTGACATTGTATCGAGGAATATACAAATACTAGCTTCTGCCTGCGACTTCGCCCGCGTGGAATTCGGCTATCGCGCTCCCGCGGGAACTACGCGCTACGCTTTTTCGGGATAAAAAGTAGCCTGTCCTATGTCCTTTCCCGGGACTCCAACTATCTCTATACCAAATTTTAAATTAGGTACTTGGGGGTTTAAAAGCTACAGTCCTGCATGTTTGTCCTTCCTTCACGTCGCAACGACTGGACCAATTGGGATGAAATTTGGTATGGAGATAGTTTGAGCCCCTGGGAATAACATGAGAATAACATGGAATAACATTTTTATCCCGATATATCCACGGGCACGGGTTTTTTACGGGTAAAACGGGTTTTTCAATACTTCTATAACGTAGTATCATCGGGTACGCAAAATCTAAGTCTACGTACCCGGGACGAAGTCACGGGCAAACGGCTAGTCACATATAAGCTGCCCTCAAGGCAACAGGCGGTAAGTATCTCAATTGGAACATCGATCGATACCACCTAATATTGTAAATGCGAAAGTAACTCTGTCTGTCAATCTGTCAAGGATCTCTTCACGCTTAAGCCCGAGTCCCGGGGAAGGACATAGGATAGGCTACTTTTTATTCCGAAAAAATGTAAAAGTAGTTCCCGCGGGAACGCGATAACCGGATTTCACGCGGTCGAAGTCGCGGGAGGACGCTAGTGATTATATAAATGTTCTTTTTGTGAATCGTATTACTCGTACAATCATCTTCTCAGAGCTTTCAAAGGCGATCCTTGTGAGAGCAGCTTGGAGGTATATGAAACTCCAAGGAAAGATATGGGCAATGTTTTTTCTCTAAATATTTGCGCGGTAGAGCCTCTTGCGTTGCCAGCATGAAATATGCTTGGAACACTTGGAAGTTGTGGATCCTCGTCGGCAGTTCCGCGAGGGCCGCGGAATGCGAGCGCTGCGTCGCACGCGCCGCGTCCAGCCGCCGTATTAATAGCGCGGTATGCGAGCAGGAATGCCGCGCGGCGGCAGAGCGACCCTTTGAGCTCACTGTTCTGTTACAAATACTTTAGCAAACATTTATATTATGTATAATGAATGATAATGAACAAAATTTGTACTATTTATTGGCGTAATTACAAAACTGGGCAGCGTAGGTCGGGTTAACGTAATTTTTTATATCTCTCACTTACAATGCCTTTTTTAGATGAAAGGTAGTTTGTTGTAAGAATATCTTTTTTCAAGCCATTGACAAAATGTATTTGATTATCAGTTCTGTAAGCGCGTGGAAACGTCACAATGAAACTCACTTGTAACGCATTTGTAGTATAACAGGAAATGCTGCGCAAATGTTCCTTGACAAGATTTTCACGACACAAATATTTTTAACCGTGGTAAATCTTATATTGAGATTATTAAAAGCTTGTAAATAAATGAAGGACTATCAAAAAATATCAACATTTGAACCATCCAGCAGTTTTTCAACAACGCGGTTCCCACAGTGGTGGCATTTAATAAATTGTAGCTACAAGTTAAATTGATTGCGAGAGATGACCTTATGGACCTTATGGACTTATATTGGACCAAGACGCAATCAATCTTACGTTGGAAGACAACCTGCATGATTGTTCTTCCTCAGTTTCATATTTTATTGTTTTAGTTTTTTATAAAGCAATCAATTGAATCTAAAACAAATAAACGCAAATTCTCTGCACGTGCAAGCTGTCATCTCATTAAATTCTATAACCCAGACATATGAAAATGTGGTTTTATCGTGCCATAAATTTAATAAAGTATTTTGTCCTTGACCAAATGTCCCAACGCTGCGAATTGTTTATAATTAGACTACTTATAACAAGCTCAAGGAGTCGAACTGGGAATGTATGCGAGTGCGAAATAGCCAGGAATGTACAAGGTGCGAGGGCGAATTAGTCACAAGGCCGAAAAACAAAATTATTTTATTCAGGCACACCACTTATTTTTTGTCGTTTTTTGCCATTAATAACTTTGTCTTTTACGACTTTGTTATTTATGTATTATATTACTCGTATTTGATATTAAGTTATATCTTGAAACTATGTAGGTGGGTATACCTTTGCAATAATTGTGTCCGTCCATTTTAACTTTCTTTTAACAGTGTGCTCTATTTGCATATCGACCGTCTATAGGTATCGTTGGTAGTTTTAGAAAAATAATGAATTCTAATGAAGACAGAACAGCAAAGTTGAACTAAATATCATTTAGGCGATGCGGACAGGCCGACCAAAGTGAGCATCAAGGATGAGGTATCTGGTCATCCAAGGTGAGGACTATGTGTTGCCAACAAAAACGAACATTGCCAAAACTTCTTAAGCAGAAATAATTTTCGAAACTGAAAATACATTTGGCAGCGTTGTTATTTTGTTATATTGACGAACTGTTAAATTTCTAAAAATACTAACAGTTTCAAAATACTTATGCGACGCAAAACAACTGCTTGGAGGGCCATTACAGATTATGGGTAATGATTCTCGAATTATAATATTCACAGACACATGGTCGTTAAATAAAATTACTTTATATCGTGCATTTAGCAACATTCAATTGGCAGAAATATTTTTGACAATGAGTTAAGTATACAACTCATCCGTTCCAATTGTTCATCCTGTACAGCTAAATTACAAATGGTGATCTCATACATTGAAAGCGTCCAGGTTTAAATCCATTAGAAAAAAACGCATTATGTGAAGAGAAGATAACGTCTTCTGTGGGCGGATACACGTGTTCTTGTTGGTTGCTGTTTTGTTTCAGAAATATTCCGATTCTACCAATGCTTCTTATATTTATTCTTGAAGTCCCTAAAGTATACCATACAGTGCCAAATGCAGTAGTTGTTACACGTAAGGTCGCGTTAAACTTCCCTGTTGTCCTGTTGTGCTATAAAATGTACGGCACGTGCTATAAATGGTTCATTACCATCAGGCAACTCGCCCGGTCATCTTTTAATACAGTATACCTACTTACACACCACTTAACAAACTGTAGATATACATGGTTGGTAATGACCGGAAGATAATGATGAATTCATTAACGAAACTGAATCATTACGCATGATGTCTAATTATATCCGAGGTAATTAGCGGAAGCATTGAACTTGAATCCATTGCCAACTCCCTAGACCTGTCAAAATAAACCCTACCTACACACTTGACTTTTTTACGCGAATCTCTCCTCTATTGCTGTACTGTACCATATACCTACGTATTGTTTTAGTAATTACCGTTGGAGAATATTGCCAATTTTTATTTTGGAATAGGATGACGACAGGGTAAAGAAATCGAAATTCTAATTAGTCCGTCAGTCAGGTAATAAAAAGACATTAGACACGTATTTTTTGTTTTATCAAATTAACAAAGAATGGCTAAGTTAAAACGCATTAAAGTTGGAGAGTGGGGGCTAACTACGTTACCGTTAGGTATAAATCGTGCCTAACCGTGACGTCACGCGACATTTCAACTCAATATATCTAAATATATAAAACTCAAAGGTGACTGACTGACTGACTGACTGACTGACTGATATAGTGATCTATCAACGCACAGCCCAAACCACTGGTCGGATCGGGCTGAAATTTGGCATGCAGGTAGATGTTATGACGTAGGCATCCGCTAAGAAAGGATTTTGCGAAATTCCCACGGGAACGGGAAAAAACGAGATTTTACATTTTAATATTTCTGCGCATACGAAGTTGCGGGAAACATCGTAGAGATCTGAAATTTGGCATGCAGGTTCCTTGGGGAGCGTAGGGGAGCACTAAGAAAGGACTTCCCGAAATTCCCACGGGAACGGGAAAAATGTTTTTTTTACATTTTAAGGCGCGTAGGTACGTAGTCGCGGGGATCATCGTAGAGAGCTGAAATTTGGCATGCAGGTTCCTTGGGGAGCGTAGGGGAGCACTAAGAAAGGACTTCCCGAAATTCCTACGGGAACGGGAAAAAATGGGTTTATTACATTTTAAGGCGCGTACGTAGTCGCGGGGATCATCGTAGAGAGATGAAATTTGGCATGCAGGTTCCTTGGGGAGCGTAGGGGAGCACTATGAAAGGATTTCCCGATATTCCCACGGGAACGGGTATAATGGGATTGTTACATTTAAATTTTTAGGCGCGTACGAAGTCGCGGGAAACATCATAAGGATCTGAAATTTGGCATGCTGGTTCCTTGGGGAGCGTAGGGGAGCACTAAGAAAGGACTTCCCGAAATTCCCACGGGAACGGGGAAAAATTTGATTATGACGCAATCTAAATATATAAAAGAAGAAACTGACTGGCTGACTGAATGACTGACTGACTGATCGATCAACGCACAGCCGAAACTAATTGGCCTAGAAACATGAAACTTGACAGGAAGGTTTCTTTTATGACGTAAAGTGAGCACTAAGGAAGGATTTTTGGAAATTCCCCCCCTGAAAGGATATTAAGGGGGTTTAAGGTTTGTATGAAACTTCTAAACCGCTCGGCCTAGAAACATGAAACTTGGCAGGAAGGTTTCTTTTATGACGTAAGTTAGCACTAAGAAAGGATTTTTGGAAATTCCCCCTTTAAGGGGGTAAAAAGGGGGTTGAAAGTTAGTACGAAACTTCTAAACCGCTAGGCTTAAAAATATCAAACTTGGCAAGGAGGTTCCTTTTATAACGTAAGTAAATATTAATAAAGGATTTTTGGAAATTTCTCCATAAGGGGGTGAAAGGGGGTTGAAAGTTTGTATGAAACTTCTAAACCGCTAGGCTTAAAAATATCAAACTTGGCATAGAGGTTATTTTTAAAACTTAAGTGAGCATTAATAAAGAATTTTTGGAAATTCCCCCTTTAGAGGGGTAAAACGGGGGTTGAAAGTTTATATGATGAAACTTCTAAACCGCTAGGCTTAAAAACGTGAAACTTGACAGGGAGGTTCCTTTTATAACGTAAGACGTAAGTGAGCGTTAGTAAAGTATTTTTAGAGATTCCCCCCTTTAGAGGGTAAAACGGGGGTTGAAAGTTTGTATGTATCTTCTAAACCGGCTACTTACATATTAATAGTTCCGTTTAAACAACGTGTTTTATCCCGGAAGAACGCTTACAGCACGCGGGAACGCTATAACCGAATTCCACGCGGACGAAGTCGCGGGCAAAAGCTAGTCTCCGTATAAGTTTGATTACGTGAAAAAAGAAAAATACGTGTCCAATACTTTTCAATAATCTTCCTGATAGACTAAGGAAAAAAAAGTTGTCGTCATCCTTATTCAATAGCCGTCAAAGGTAGACTCGCTAAAGGCGATCGAGACTGGCCGAATGCCAACCTCTTGATTTTAGATGTGACCTTTAGTTTCGACTCAGGTAGGTAACAACAAACTATTTCAATTCAAAGCAAAACCAGAAACACTTGCAGTAGTGTGTCTGGTTTTATAGGCTTGTTTATTTCTTTTTTGCTGACGGTACCTAAACTACAGTACAAACCACCATGGCTCCGGTATCCTTTTCCTTAGTCAGCTGGAGAGTTAGGCAATGAATTGCACATGTCGTTGCAAAAAATATGCATCTGAGTGTATGTGAGCCACCAGCCATTACTACGTCCCACTGCTGGGTATATATAGGTCATCCCGGTCATCAGGGTTTCTATTACGGATTTGGACTAAGTAAGTAGGTATACTATAGTCGACGTCCCCTCCTGGATCCTACTATATAGAAAGCCCAGTTCCGTGAGCTTGGGTTTATCTTAATTCATACACAGACAGTCGAAAAATCATTCTCGTTCATTCTTGTCGAATTTAACTCCTCCTGGCAAACAAGCATGCCCTCGAACCAAGTGGATTGCAATAATCCAAGCCAACAACCTCTTACTTACGAAGTTATACCTGCGCCTGGAACAGCTCAAGTGCTAAAGTGAGTTCTTACTCATTCGCCCAGGCGCCAGCCACAAATGTTTCACATGCCCCGTAAATAACTGTTAACCTCGTGTATTAAACCCGGAATTAATCGCTCTGCTCCAAAAAAAGCTGGAGTTCAATGCCTTCATTAGGCTTATAGAATGAAAATTCATTAAAATCTGTTATTTTCGGATGACGGACGGGTAAAGAAAAAAGAAACATCGCTTCTTTATGTCACGTCGGCTACATGAGATTTGTGTGTGTGTGTGCATGAAAAAAAAATGATTTTTTGTCTTCGCATTGCTTTAAACAGAAACGAGATTTTCTAACACTGAAAATTATTCTCTGAACTTTTCACATACCTTTCAATCTTTAAGCGCTTTCCATCATTTCTACATCCATACTAATATTATAAATGCGAATACATAAAAAACCGCTGGACCGATTTGGATGAAATTTGGTATGGAGCCCCGGGGAAGGATGTAGAAGCCTCTTCTTGAAGCTCTTTGGGAACGCGTTAATGGAATTCCAAGAGGACGAAGTCGCTCTCAGAAACTAGTTAAGTAGTATGTGAAAAGTCTGTGCACTGTCGATAACGAAGATGTACCTGGAAAATCTGGCTTGAAATTGAATGGACCAATCTTTTATTGCACAGCCCATAATTAACCGAGCGAGCGAAGCGCTCCGTTTCAACTTGGCCAAAACTGCTTTCGTATTCTCCTGTCTGTTCCCCTCTACAGGTCCACCGATCAACCGATTCTCGTGAAATCACGTCCCAACCACCTGTATGTACTTTTTATTGTCGATTCAGATTTTTAGTTAGCATTTGGTTTCAAGTTCAAGTTATCCCAGACGGGGCTAGCAATCTACTCGCCATCATATGATTTGTCACATTCAGTAACTACCAGCATTTCGGATTCTTATACAAAAAGGACTCCTCTAGTGGTTTTCGGGCACTGAAACTAGGGTTGCCAGATGTAGTGACCCTATTATCGGGAGAAGAAAACAATTTTTCGGGATTTTGGGACTTCGGTCGGGAGAAACAAAAAAAAACCTAATAAGATTAAAACCACCTTCAAACTTTAATAAAAGTACCTAACTTTTTTAGCCGAAAAAACTTTTTCCTATTAAAGAAGACATCAATTCTACGCCGATGCGGAATGGAGAAATGTTTCGCTTGATCACAATTAAGAACTTAAGATTATTGTTTTATTAACAGAAGTAGTTTTTCGGGAGATTTATTACTTTGTCGGGAGTCGGGAGGCCACAATAAAATTCGGGAGAATCCCGCTAAATCCCGGCCATCTGGCAACCCTAACTGAAACGGTTTCACAATGCCAACGGCGCACGAGGAAGCTCGCGCGAGTATTCAGCGCGCTCCAGACTATTTCTGCGCGCGCGCAGCTCAATGCCACGGGGCCAACCACTCGTGACTCATTACTCCACTATGTGCAATTAGGTAATACCTTTGCTCGAGAAATCAAGCGGTAATAGACGAATTGGAACAATTATCGTCCGTTACGAATGAGGAAAATTTGGCTCCAGATCGCATTATTGATACGCATCTATCGATTAGATGTGAGTGATGAAACGGATGAAGTTGTTGGGCATTCAATGAAAGAAAAGTTTGAAAATTAATGACTTATTTATTTTGGTCCCAATGACTTAAACATAAATAAATATCTTACATAACTATAATAACATAATTATTATATCACATTGCTTTAGTAACTACTTACTTACTTATATTCTAAAAGCTCACATTCAACAGGTATTTTTTGCATGACAGATTTAAATTGTTTTTTTTTTCTTAATTTATTTTATTGCTATACCGACATACATAACTAGGGCATTCAACCAAGATGAAGAATTTAGTTTAGCACATTGATGTGTCACTATGTGTGGCGGGCGTTCTATGATACTCCCATTTCATCCCAGCTTACTCATCCACATTCCACACCACTAAAACGACTCGTAATTTTTTTCTCGTGATCAAAATAAAAATCAACGAAACTTCATACTGTTGTTGACGCTTTCAGTGCCAGTGTCACTTTTAAAGTTAAAGTTTCAATTGAATCTTAACTGGACTGCTTAGGGTTTTCCGGTACCTACTCGAAATGTAAACCTATTATTTTAAAAGTTAATACAAATGTAACAACATTAATCTTGTTGTGTTTCTTATCATTCTAACGACTATCCCTTTCCAACAGTCATCGCCATTTTTGCAAAGTTCTATCCCATTCGACGTCAATCTTTTGCTCAGTCTTTTATCATTATGATCGCCTCTTGTACAGTCTCTTTCGTAGCTAACTACTAATCACAGTCGCTCAGTTCATTCGCTCATTCGCTCGTTTTCAGCATTTCTCGATAGGTCCATATCGCTTCCTGAACCACGCCATGCCGCGGTAGTCGGGCTCATACACGTCTGGGATCTCTTTGTCGATAGCCTCGCAGTACACCATTTTGACTGAGGCGGCACCAAACAGCCTTTCCTCAAATTTGATGAGCTGCTTGAAGAATCCAGTGTTCGGTCGGATTTGGGGTCTGAAACAAGAAAATTCATTACCCATCCGTCACAATTTCTGAATCTTGAGCAACAAAGTCTGAGAAGTTATGGCCTTCGCTGTTGATTAGATGAGTAATGGGCAATTAGACTGTCATGTAATATCTCATTCGAGTGAGTCGCTACTCGCACATTTGGCACGCAACGACATTTACTGTCTTGGTTGCAAATCAAAGGGTATTTCCTGACTACAAATCATTTGCTACAATGTATTAAAATACTAACGTAAACAATCTCAGCCACACAATCCCTGCCAATTTTCCCCAACTTACCGTCTCTGTTTCATATGATGGTAAGCGTCTCTCAGCGTCATTTTCTCCCACTTGACGAGGTAAGCCAGGCAGAGGGTCACAGACCTGGACACGCCCGCCACACAGTGCACCAGCACCACTTCACCTCTCGATGTAACCTGAAACAAATACATTGGTCAAAACTCTCTATCGTATCATCAATATGTTACGAACATAAAACTCTTACGTTACTGACTGAGTGACAGGCAGACAATGAGCAGCCGGAACTACTGGTTCCTTGGGAAGCGATTTCTAGTTATATTATATCGCGGGAGAACTAGTTAAAAGTGTAAGACAGTGAAAGCAGGCTGATTAACGCATGCTATACTTTTTAAGAGAGGTTTGTTCAGTTGATAGGTCTATGAATACTAAGTAGGTTAAGATCGTGGGTCGCGGTGGGACATAAAAACGCCGTGGTAGGTAGTGGTTCAACCTTCCTATTTTCATGCACTCATCACATGCACAAAAGCTAAAGCTTAGATGCAGTTCGTATATAGCTGAATATACCAGATATTCACCTCATGTATCAGGTCAGCGACCCGCTCCATGTGGGGGTGCATGTCGGAGTGCGGCGTGTCGAGCAGCGGCACGTCGGCGCGCGGGAGGTCCCCCGGCGGCGGCGGCAGCTCCGGCGCCGCG
>OZ020276.1:3140985-3164732 GCA_963971205.1 Aethes cnicana | reverse complement strand
ACCGGTCCTGCGTGCTACTTGCTTCCACCGGTTTCCCGCGACCTTCACGAGATAAAGTCTTTTAATTGCTTAATCTTATATCCAACTTTCAAATCATGTCGGGGTATACCTAAGTAGCTACATTAGATATTTTGCCAAACATTTTTCTACGCTCATACGCTAGGAACTTTTTATCCCGGAGAAACGCATAGTTCCCGTGGAAACTATAACGGATTTCCACGGGAACGAAGTCGCTTGTAAATAAAAACATGTTTTAATAAAAAAATTACATTATAGGATTTCCCATACCTCAAATAAGGATAGACAGACCGTCTCCCAATTTTTGCGAGGGAGTAAAGTTCTCGTACAATACAACTGCAAGAAGCGCACTTTTTCTATCCACTCGACATACACGTTTAGGATTGGCCTGGGCGGGGTCAGCTATCTCACTTTACCTATGCGTCGAACGATGTTTGGACTTCGGGATGTCCTGACTCACTTAGCAGTCACTTTTGACGCTACGAACAACAAGGTTTATTTTATCCGAGAAGCGATAGGGAGATTAACTTTTCCGTGCGCTATAGGACCACTTTGAGATAATTACTTTGTCTTCCTTCAGTTCTCTACATACGATCAGACGGGTAATTTGTTTCAATAATAAAACGAACTCTGCATCCTTGCCGCGTACCTCTACCCCCCTTATTCCTGAAATATTCTCTTTGTTCTCGAACGCTATTTATAAGTGCCTCAGGTACTGAAATAGGTTCGGAATGCGCTCCTCGTGCCGTCGTGAGATTTTATTGGTGTAAATAAACTTAAGTATGCGAGTGTTTCGCAACTCTGCGGCGAGCGAGCGTGGCGCGAGCGTGCAGCGGATGCGGTTTCATCTTCATCCCAAAGATTTCCACGTGCCCACCGTCCAGAATCCAGATACAAGCACAAGCGTAAGTGCTAGGATATGATACTGTAAGCCTGCGTCTAACGGTACCAGGGGCTCTACTCGAAGTTTTAAATATGGAAAGAGACAAGCACACGCGTCGCGGCGCAGCTAGATTTTAAGTTCAATTTAGCGCGCCGTGACGCGTGAGCGCAGGGATTGTAAATGTCTTTCCCTATTTAAAACTTCGAATAGAGCCTTCTTTCCCTCTGGGCTCTCTGGGCACGTGACTAGGGCCCCTCGATCGATATACATATAGGGACCTCCTTGTTCGTGCTAGATTACCAAACGATAACCAAAATTTAGTACCGAAAATAGTGATCTGTTGAAGTCATCAGGGTTTGGATCCAATCAATCTACGCCCAGGGCCTACCATACTTAGGTTAAAGATGGCTCTGAGCGGTAGGTAGGTACAGTACAAGTAGGTACTCGAAGATGGGTCTAAAATCTACTTGAAACTGGGAGCACGGGACGGGAGTACCCCCGCCAAGTCGAGCAAAAAAATGCACAGCCGTACTATCCTTTCCTCGAGGCTATTCAGGCCATTTTTTACCCTTCTCTAACAACGTTATAGATAAGAACTCGAAAAAAAACCTAAAAAACAGAATTGATTGCTGATTCTGTGGGTAGAATATCGTCGTCACAACGTTTTGCTTTATCCTATATCCGCGCTAAGACCGCCTGCTGTATGCCATACCTTTTTGTGTAATTACATTATGTCTACTGTTCCTTGATTGTGTTGGTGTTCAATAAAGTATATTGTATTGTATTGTATATCCACCACCACCCCCACAACAGCCTATTTACGGCCCACTGTTGGGCACAGGCTTCCTGTCATCACGAGAGGGTTTGGGCTTTAGTCCCCACGGGGTCCCACTGCGGATTGGGAACTTAAATTATTTCAGAGACGCGAGCTGGATTCGAACCCCCGACCCTCTGCATGGGAGGAGGTAGGTCAAACCACAAGGCTACCATGGCTTTTTAACCCTATGTATATTGATTAAAAAAACTTATTTGATTGGCAAAGTTGATCGTCGCCTGACTTTAGGCCGTTCTATTCTCTGCCAATTTGTACACGATACTCTTCGTAATATCACCTTGAAACGCATCTGACAAATCGAAATGAGATGAGTCGCTGACATTGTTTATTTCTAGATATTTTATAGTGTTCACTGTCCATAATAGGGATGACGACAGGGTGAAGAAATCGAAATTCTAATTAGTCCGTTAGTCAGGTAATAAAAAAATATTAGACACGTATTTTTTGTTTTATCAAATTAACAAAGAATGACTAAGTTAAAACGCATTCAAGTTGGAGAGTGGGGGCTAATACGTCACCGTTAGGTATAAATCGTACCTAACCGTGACGTCACGCGACATTTCAACTCAATATATCTCCGTATAAGTTTGATCACGTGAAAAAAGAAAAAATACGTATCCTATACTTTTCAATAATCTTCCTGATAGACTAAAAAAATCCCTATTATACGTAAATAGTTTGAAAATGTACAGTCATGCAGAATGATTTAACATGCCTACTTACTGTGTTAAACAACCCATCAGGTGAATCTTTAACTAAGTACTTAAATTAAGTCATAATGTTTCGTTGGAGACACTGTCAATTCCTCTGTATTTTAGCTGTTTTTCTTTTGCTTTCAAGAGATTAAATCGTGTTTATTTCAGGAATGTTTACTGTTAACTACCTCAACGTGAAATCTACTATTTTGCCGCATTGCAAAAGTGCGGATCTTTTTTTTCGTGGGCGCAGCCGGCATTCATCAGTTAAGAAGACGTTATCACGTAAAAAAGTAAAATAAAGAGGTTATTTTTATTATATTCATAGTCTATGGATATTAAGTAAACATTTTCCTCGAAATTCTCTATGACTGCCAATGTCACTGATTTTTGTCAACAGCGTTGAAGTCGACTGGACTTCAAACTTTTTAAATCGTATAAATATCACATAGCATAGGCAAAATATGAATAAACCCCAGTGCACTTAAAACCGAATTTAATAATTAGTAACTTTAACCCAGGCTAGTGAGAAATGTCTCGATATGTGAGGATTTACTATGGTCCCTATGAAGCTTTCTACACTACTTCGCACAAGCCTCAAAAGCTGCGAGGAGTTAGGGGTGTGTACTAAGTATTACGAGAATGGTCTACTTACTGCTTACTTCCAGCATCATATTTGTGTTCTAAGTTAGGAGCCTGATGTTTCGGAGAATCTAAGAAGTTACATCCTAGTTAAAGAATCATTCAGCGTCCTCTGTGATAGTCAATGTCATGCCCAGGCTAGCCCAAACCAGTGCCAACCTCTTAGGACTTCATCCGCGTGGAATTCGGTTAGGTAAAGCGTTCCCGCAAGAATTGAGCGTTACACTATAACAAATTATATACATAAAACCTTCCTCTTAAGGCCGTTCCCTGTCCCAGCATCGTCAAATTGCTCATGTAAGACCATACTTTTCTAAGAAATGTTAAAAGTTAAAAATATGAAAAAACATGTTATATTTGTTTATATCATCCTTACATTGACAGCTTTCGTTACACGTTTCACGAAACTTCGCTCGATACAATTTAATTCCAAAGTAACCTAACTCGGGCCTTTAATCCAACTTTACTCCAGTTTATTATATCAAACAGTGTAAAACTAAATACAACAGAAAAAATATCCATATTATATGCATACATTGACAGCTTTATTAATGCCATGTTTTAGACGGTATTTTTATAGAAATCAAAACGCGTTAAATACGAACTAAATCGGGCGTTCTGTGCGTAGCGCTTTCTCTTTCACTCGTTGCACGAGTGATAGTGACGGCTGAGCTGGGTATAGGAACAGCTTTAAATCACTCTCTCTATTAAAAAAAAACCGCATCAAAATCCGTTGCGTCATTTAAAAAATCTAAGCATACATAGGGACAGACAGGTCGTACTGTCGACTGTACCCATTGTGGATATCCTTTCAGATTCACATGTTAAACATAAGTATATCCGTAGAGAATAGTGTCTCATAATTATGCGAAGGTCACGGGAACCCGATAGCTGCATGAGGCACATGACCGGTATGTGTGGCGAACTTTGGGGAAGTACCGTGGTCCACGGTCCGTGGAGATAATAAATACATCTGGAGCGAGTAGTGTCAATTTCAAAACAATAAAAATTTAGCTTAGCTGTGAGCTGAAGGTCGTTTTCCTTCATTCAAAAACGTGCCTAACAGACTTCTGTTATGAGGTTAGATGAAGAGAGATAGGTACAGGCCTGTTACGGCCATCGCCAACACGCACCTGGCAAAATGTTGGTCACAGTAGTAGTAGGTAAGTATAGGTCCACCTTTAGTTTTCCTTCCATCATCATCATCATCATCGTCATTATCATCATCTTCATCATCATCATCATCATCATCATCATCATCATCATCATCATCATCATCATCATTCAGCCGAAAGACGTCCACTGCTGGACATAGGCCTCCCCCAAGGCGCGTCACTCAGACCGGTCCTGTGCCACTCGCATCCACCGCGATCCCGCGACCTTTACAAGGTCGTCACTCCATGGGGAGCCCTATATCTAGGAGTGATGATGAATGAGCTACGATTGCTACGAACACCGAAGACGCAGCGCGGTATGTTGATGAAAGTTGTTTGTGATCAGACAAACTGCGGCGGCTGGGATATCGCGTGGACCTTGTGCCCGTCGACCACGTCGACTACTGCGTGTTTGAGATGATCGGCCACGAGGTAAACATTAAACATGCATTATATTATGGTGTGGCGGCGGTGGCCTGGAGTAGACCTACGCCTCTCATGCCGAGGGTCGGGCGTTCGATTCCGGCTCGCACCACTAAGTTTACTTAGTGTGCGAAATTAAATTTGAATTTACCATGATCTTTTCGGTGAAGTAAAATATCGTGAGGAAACCTGCAAGCATCTGCGAAGCAATTCAAAGATGTGTGTGAAATCCCCAATCCGCACCGGGCCCGCATGGGCACTTTAGCCCAAACCCTCTCATGATGAGGGGAGGCCTATGCCCAGCAGTTGGACGCAAATAGGCTGTAGTAATAGTATATTATACCTACTGGGTCCGCGTGGGGACTATACCCCAAACCCTCTCGCGATGAGAGGAGGCCTGTGCTCAGGAGTGGGACGCAAATAGGCTGTAGTAGTAGGTAGTATACTTAGTATAGTATACAAAACAAATTGAGTGTGCACGACCCAACTTAGAAAGGCCTTGGCCGACCCCTTAAGCCGTTGACGCAGTCTATAATTACTTACGGCGCTGACAAGACCCAAATTGGCTTTCTTTAAACAGTTTCATAAATAGGATTACATGAAATCATTTCGATGAAAAAAAATCGCGAAGTTGTGTCTTCTAATCCTAATTAAACGGTATATGTTTAGTGTTTTAACGCAGTCATACTCGTACTTGGCCCGCGTATTGGTACCCACACATTTACAAGTGTACAGACGTCCTCGCGCGCACACAAGTTTGCTGATTTATATATTGTTCATGCAATGTGTTTTTTTTAATCTTAATTTTTCTGATTTTCTACGTATATAGCCCTCATGCCGCGCGCGTGTTTCTCGCTCCCTCCAATGCAAACAGACATTCTCCGCTGAGACAGTTGCCTGCCTCGATTGCTCCAGGTCATTAGCTCTTATTGTCAGCGTCTTAATTCGCGCGCCTTCTAAGTTGTCTCGTGCTATACTGTACCTACTGTAAAAGCGTAGGCACAGTGGAGCTCAAAAGGCACTGAACATTCGCAGTTAGACCTGGATGGGGGCTCATTTCGATATTAGGCTTATAATAGGCACGGCAATACAGAATGGTTACAGAATCACCCGCCTGAATATAGCCGGCGGGCAACTCGCGCCCGACTCGCCCTTACTGTCATTTGTTTCATTCGGAGATGGAGAGTGGATCATGATGGCCTGCGTAGTGGTACACACACATTTCCAAGTGTACAGACGTCCTCGCACGTACGCAGACGTCCTCGCACGCAAACATCGACACATAATTCCAATTGTGTTCGAAATTGTGCTTTTATAGGATGTGTCCGCCGTGTGGATCAAGTTCAAATAGACTGAGCTTTCAGAGACTGAGACAAAGTTTAAGTACTGAAATTATTTTTTCTCAAACATGATATGAAATATTGATATTATGTTCTTCTTATTAGCCTGGGAAGTATCACGTTTCAGGCGCGGCTAGACAAATTGGTCTATAATGAAATTTCATACAAACGTTGCAGGCCTAGGCCGGCAAATCACTTTTTTTTAATTTCCATTTGATATATTTGTGACACAGAATCTTGGCATTCCGCCATTTAAAAAAGCTACAAGCAATATTTACTCTATGGTTCGCTAGACATTCTGCCAACACAGCTTTAAAAAACATGAACCATATTTGCTACATAGGTAGCGCAGTTTTATTTATGTAAAAAAGTAAAATATATTATATATAAAATATTATTTTATTTATTTATTTCATTGCATGTTTGAGAAAAACACTATACATACATCGGCGGGGAACGGAAGTTGTTGGCCTCTGTAGTAATGTACTATTGTTTTTTTGAGTAAAGGATCCATTAGGGCGAAGAAAGAACGACTCGTTCGTTCATAAAAATAAAACTACGTTATGCGACTTATTCCTATATTTCTGAGAATTTTGAGATGCCTATTCCTAGCTCTATGCGAAAAGGTATAGCACGACACAATTAGAAGACGTGTGGCGAAGGACTTAAGCCGTTGACGTAGAGTCTATTATTGCTTAATCCACGCGCCTTCTAAGTTATGTAGACCTGTACAGGTTTACACAACTTAGAAAGCGCGTGGATTAAGCAAAAATAGACTCTGCACCAACGGCTTAAGTACTTCGCCGCGCGCCTTTTAAGTTGTGTCGTGCTGTACCTACCTACCTACCTATAGTCTTTAACACCTTCAGATCTTTGTCCTTTGTCTCAGGTATTCCGTTGCAACATAAAGAACCTGCAGTTCAACTCGGAGACGGAGCACGACCCGGTGAGCCGGCGGGCGGTGGAAGCCTGCGTCGCCGCGAGCAGCAAATTCAAACGCGCCCGCTGCCACTTCTGGTTCTGTACCCTTCTAGAAGACAGCGTCTTCAAGCGGTCCGAATACGCGCCGAAGGACCACTGGCCGTTCGACGTAGACTTCCCACACTACGCTAGCTGCAAGGAATGTATCAACTGCTGCGGTATTTTGACTAGGAAAAAAGAAGAGCCGGCCCCATTTGACTATCATAAATGCATACAAGACTACTTGTACGAGTTGTCTAAGCAAGGTCCCGCTAAGAAGGTGGCCACAATTTGATTCCGAGTTATTTTAATCGACAGTGAGATGAAAAAGGAAGAAGAAAAGAATAACATTTTATGATATTTTCAAGAAAACTCTCATAGCGTGGCATTTATTAGCTATTTGTAAACCATTTTAACGATTCTTGTTACGTAATTTAATTTTGTAGCATATAAAGCATTTTTTTTATATTTTATCAATTAAGCCCAATAGGTCATATTGAAGAATGCTTTTATGCGTTTTAGCACCAAAAAGTAAATGAACTGTCGAAGTAGGTAACCAAAAAACAAAATTATTCTTGCTAAAGAATACTACCACTACCTGCAAATACTAATCTGGAGTTCACTTACTTTTGCTGTTGACTGTATGACTGTAGGTACGTACAGTCAGCAGCAGAAGTAGATAAGCTGTCCAGGTGTTCAAAATGACCTACACACGCCCTTAACGTCTTAAGAATAAGGTCGTGTGTAGGTCATTTTGAACACCTGGACAGCTTATCTACTTCTGCTGCTGACTGTACGTACCCGTAGGGTCACAACTCACCACATCAACTCTGCGCCTCGCATATAACCTACATAATTCCAAACAAAGAATGATAACCGCGCAAGGCGTTGTCGTGAGCTAGACCCTCAGTTCGTTCGTAGCGGTAAACCGAAGCAGTTGTCAGCTTTTATTTTGAATACGATATAAATTGACTTAGGAAATATTATTTACTGTATAATTATATTTTACACCGATCAATGTCGACTTTTCATTGAAATACAGCGACAGAAATATTATTGCAGCCAACCTTTAGGAATGAGGGCCACCGTATTCAGCTCCCCGTTGGCACCACTGTTTTTACGAGGTGCTGGCTGTCAGTATCTAACTTGTCATTCCATACAATGTCACTGTGACATATTACGTTTCGGAGACCTCAGTATTGCCAATTTAGCTTGTAATATAGCACATAATGTGCTTAATGGCAACATTGCAACTCGTAGGACCTCATAGCACCTCAAGTGGCGAATTCACTCCTCATTAACGTGCACGGGTGACTTTTATTAAAAAAAAATTAAAAAAAAATTACGTCTCCATAGCGAACTGAAGAAAGTCACGCGTGACAAGTCACCCGCACCCTCTTACTCGCACGTTGCATAAACTCCGTAGAACGGGCTGTTATTAGGTCAATTCATAATTCACAAATCTTTGGGGAGGTTTTTCAATTTCCAGTTTTGCAACAGGTAATTAAAACACGTATGATTTTAGATTCGTTATATTGAAACAAGTTACAAGGCTCTCGAGTTCAGTCGGCTAACAGAGGCTTAATAAATTATGTATTTCATCCATCAGTCAAACTAATTGCCGCGAAACCCAAAGGGCATATCGGGGCATGTTCTTACGCCCTTTTGGTTACGCGACCCTTTTTATGTTTTCATCAAGGCATGCCGTGATTAACATAGTAAAATCATGATTTTCTAATTTAAATAAAGCTAGTATTTTCTGAGACATGAAACTTGTCCGATTTCTTATTGTAACCACGTTTAGTGCCTTTTATAAATTGAAAGTCTTAAATCGTGAGCGTTCTACATTGATGAAATAAAAGATGCAATGGCTTAGCCACATAGACATAACTAAGGTCCCTGCGACAAATAATGAACATCGGTCTTTGGAAAGACAATTGACTGTTTACGATCGAAAGTATTTACAAAACTCCATTTATTAAGTGTCGTATGAAATAAATACTGCGTTCTATCGTATTGACTTTATGAGTTCATGTCAAATGGATGACTTGCAAACTTCTTTAAATAATGGCTTCTGTATATGTGCAAGACAATTTCGCCAATGTCACGCCATTTAATTGGCCTATAGGCCGAACAGTGTACGGTAATAATGATAAATGTACGGTATAAAAGATAAATCAAGTAAAAATGGGGAAGCTCAACAAACGTCAACCATCTTGGACGACGGCCATTGAGCAACCCCGACTTGCAAACTTGTTTAACATTAAGTGTCAGACTGTGACACGAGTATGCCAAACGTCACATAGGTAGTGTGACAATGCTCCGAAAGCCAAAATTACATAACTCTCTTCCCAAAGACCGATGTCCATTATTTATCGCCAAGATATACACTCAACAGCAATGAATTTGGGTCACTTTATATACATTTTCGATACGCATTTTCGATACAAAGTAACCCGAATTCATTGGTGTTGAGTGTATATTTCCATTTGACAATATTAAATAATATAACTTTAACAAAACTATGCTCATGTGAATCTGTAATACGATACTCATGGCACTTAACGGGTTAATTTCATGGCTTTGGGGATACTCTGTCAGTCTAAACATAACTGTCAATATAACAAGTACCTATATTTCATCTTATGCGCGGTAACTGCACTATAATAAACATACCTGCGCGATTCTGACTCGAGCTCATCTCAGTATAAAACGTCTACCTAAAATTTCATAAATAATTCTATTAAATTTACAATAGAAGTAATATCAGTAAATACATAGATTAAAACTAATTTAATTACATAATACACCTACTACCGGAATACAATAAAAATACAATCCATGTCAACTCGAAATGAATATTGAACCATCTGTTTAGTTACAGCGGCATTTTATGTAAAGAGTAAACAGTATTTTTGTTTGTGTAATAATTAATTCATAGCCGGACTTCACTGGTATTGACTGAACTTCGTCCTTTAGGTTGCCTTTGCACTGAGGAGGAGACGAACTTATCGGAGAGATGTGCCATCAACCAATCACATTGGGTAGATCGGAAGAGCGGCGGAAATCAGCGGGAACCCTCGCATTGGATTAGGTCATTGAAGTAGTAACTAATAACTGGAACTACCCCTGTGACGGGGGTGAGGGGCGTAAAAGATTTGTTTCTTTTTTTCTAACCTTATAACGACAAATAAAGACAAACGACCTTCGGGGTCACGTCTAAGCGTCACGTGAAGCTAATTTTTTTTTTAAATAGACCCAACTCGCTCCAGTTTTACTAGTACTATTATATTACCTCCATGGGCTTGGTAGATTAAGCACCTATCCTCTCCGCCTCAGTGAAAAGGCTTTTACCTTAAATGATGGAACATCGTACTTTCTCTTTCAGATGTGTGGCCTGTTTCAAAATATAACAAACAGGATAATATTAACTTTATTGCTTCGTCTTGTAACGTTATGATATTTCACAGTCTATTTATTCAGTAAGGCAATGAGAAGCGATTACCTACTGCCACTGCACTCAACAGTCGACTTGCTGAATACAAACAAACAAATAACACTCCAGCATAACTATTTGTCCCCAAATTACTATCACATGCAGTAACTGGTAGCTCCCGTCCGTAATTAACTTCACGAATTAGGGACGAAAGCTAAGCCAGTTGTAAGAAAACCAACACATTCACGGCGACCACGTACGGAACAGAAAACATCAACCATTATATAACCGAATCATTGTTTATAACAAATGAATCCATGAACAAATAAATTTAACACATCTCGTTCCGCAGATCTTTTAAAATAGTCTACAATTAATTTGGGAGCGAAGCATTGTGATATAAGGAACGAATAAACATAATAGGTGTCTCACTCATACGCACAATACTACAAGTTAGAGCGAGATGGAAACATGACATTCTCTCTAACGCATAGCTGCGTCTCTCCCGGCTACCCGTGAAAGGTGACACCCGATAAAAGGCCTCCCATCACGCCTGTTGAAGGCATCGTGTACCCGAACTAAAAACTTAGCTTGGTTATTGATTTCTCAACAATTTTATTTACATTATCGTAAACCTTCGTAATATACTGTTAAACTACTCGTCAACTTTCAATATATCTATACATTTCAGCGTCTAATTAAATGTGACAACAACGCGGATCGCTTATACGGCTCAGTTAGAAAACTAGCTAAGTATTATTATATGCCTTAGTAGCCCTCAATTATCATAAAACTATTGCCACAGTATCCGTTAAAAAAAAACAGTATAATGGCCTTTAAATTCGTCGCGGCAAATTTAAACATGGTACAATCGAGTGAGACGCATATACACGTCGAAACGGGACAGAACTAAACCTTAAATCCATGATCCGGACATGCAATTTTTATTTTTTAAACCTATATTCGTTTGTAATCTGCAGCTGTAAATAAAAAAGCCACGTAAGCTGGGCATTGTTACCACGAAGTTCGCTGAGACAGTCGACCCGCGACCACGGCCGATGCAATTAGGGCAAAACGTCGGGTCAAGCAAAAAAAGGAAAATAATATCCTTTTTCGAGTTTTTTATCGCGTGACGACCGTTGCATAGTTGTGTATAGTGTTACCACGATCCCGTTTGTCACTTAGTCCCGCTACCGGTCGGCTCGCACTCATTTCACTTGTTCCTTCACGTGCTTCAAGAATTCGTAGTAGGAGAAGGCGGATTCCACTCGATCGTCGACCAGTCGCTCTATGAAGAGGTGTCTTGATGGCGAATTGTCTCTGTAATAGAAAATACTTGTTCTACTCTGTGCTTTGACAAGAAGAATGCATCTCAAGTGACCAGCGTCATTAAATATTTGAAGGGTGCGTATCTATTCTCGTTATGAGAACGAATTTATAAACTAAAAACCAGTTTATGCACTAAAAATCGTCCGTCCGGATGTCTACTCAGCGTATTTAACCGATTTTGACTGTTGAGTCTGACAGCTTTCAAGCTTCATACAACGAAAAAGAGTGATTAATTGCTCTAAATGTGAATCAGGAGCTTTTTTTATATACCAATGGTATAGTATAGGCAAACAAGCGCACAGCCCACCCTATGGCAAGTGGTAACTGCGTCCCAAGGACACCGAAATCCTATGATCCCCCGTTAAGAAACCATAAGATCACGAATGCGTCGCCTACCCTGAGGCCTAAGATGGAATGCCTCTGTGCCAGAAATTTCACCGGCTGCCTTAAGAGGGTGTACTCCCAAAGCTGGCAACGTCGCAAATAGCTGTCAAATATTTCATTGTTTTCATTAATTTATGAATACTACTGAATGAAAATATGAATTGTCGCTCTATGGTTGAATAAAACCTTAAGTATGGATTGCACCAATTATCCTGGGAACATGAAATGTTTAGGATTACGGAAGTACTATCTTTTGAAAACTTTCCATCGCATTTTCCATGCGTTTTAATGTAATCATATCATTTGAATGCTTAACCAACAAGATAAAACGAGACGCGTCATTCAACCATAGATTGATAACTTCTTCTTTAATTCAGTAATATTGAGAAATTAATGAAAACAGCGATACATTTGACAGCTGTATGCGACGTTGCCAACTTTCAGGATAAACCCTCTTAAATACCTCCCGGAACACAACAGTGCGAGCACTGCTAATTATTTGGCGCTTAGTTCAATTTTCCGTCATCATCATAAATCTATCAAGTTCAATTGGCGTCGTTGCGAGCCTCGTCCGGCAGCTGGCTGAAGGGGCCACGCCGACCGTCTCACATGAATGTTAGTATGGACTGACCTGAGCACGAGCACGCCCGCCTCGTACGGCCGCTCGTCGTTGAGCTTGTCTATGAGCGCGTGCAGCGCCTCGTTGGCGTCCGTCTCGAGGGCGGGCAGGCTGCGAGCCTCGTCCGGCAGCTGGCTGAAGGGGCCACGCCGACCGTCTCACATGAATGTTAGTATGGACTGACCTGAGCACGAGCACGCCCGCCTCGTACGGCCGCTCGTCGTTGAGCTTGTCTATGAGCGCGTGCAGCGCCTCGTTGGCGTCCGTCTCGAGGGCGGGCAGGCTGCGAGCCTCGTCCGGCAGCTGGCTGAAGGGGCCACGGCGACCGTCTCACATGAATGTTAGTATGGACTGACCTGAGCACGAGCACGCCCGCCTCGTACGGCCGCTCGTCGTTGAGCTTGTCTATGAGCGCGTGCAGCGCCTCGTTGGCGTCCGTCTCGAGGGCGGGCAGGCTGCGAGCCTCGTCCGGCAGCTGGCTGAAGGGGCCACGGCGACCGTCTCACATGAATGTTAGTATGGACTGACCTGAGCACGAGCACGCCCGCCTCGTACGGCCGCTCGTCGTTGAGCTTGTCTATGAGCGCGTGCAGCGCCTCGTTGGCGTCCGTCTCGAGGGCGGGCAGGCTGCGAGCCTCGTCCGGCAGCTGGCTGAAGGGGCCACGCCGACCGTCTCACATGAATGTTAGTATGGACTGACCTGAGCACGAGCACGCCCGCCTCGTACGGCCGCTCGTCGTTGAGCTTGTCTATGAGCGCGTGCAGCGCCTCGTTGGCGTCCGTCTCGAGGGCGGGCAGGCTGCGAGCCTCGTCCGGCAGCTGGCTGAAGGGGCCACGCCGACCGTCTCACATGAATGTTAGTATGGACTGACCTGAGCACGAGCACGCCCGCCTCGTACGGCCGCTCGTCGTTGAGCTTGTCTATGAGCGCGTGCAGCGCCTCGTTGGCGTCCGTCTCGAGGGCGGGCAGGCTGCGAGCCTCGTCCGGCAGCTGGCTGAAGGGGCCACGCCGACCGTCTCACATGAATGTTAGTATGGACTGACCTGAGCACGAGCACGCCCGCCTCGTACGGCCGCTCGTCGTTGAGCTTGTCTATGAGCGCGTGCAGCGCCTCGTTGGCGTCCGTCTCGAGGGCGGGCAGGCTGCGAGCCTCGTCCGGCAGCTGGCTGAAGGGGCCACGCCGACCGTCTCACATGAATGTTAGTATGGACTGACCTGAGCACGAGCACGCCCGCCTCGTACGGCCGCTCGTCGTTGAGCTTGTCTATGAGCGCGTGCAGCGCCTCGTTGGCGTCCGTCTCGAGGGCGGGCAGGCTGCGAGCCTCGTCCGGCAGCTGGCTGAAGGGGCCACGCCGACCGTCTCACATGAATGTTAGTATGGACTGACCTGAGCACGAGCACGCCCGCCTCGTACGGCCGCTCGTCGTTGAGCTTGTCTATGAGCGCGTGCAGCGCCTCGTTGGCGTCCGTCTCGAGGGCGGGCAGGCTGCGAGCCTCGTCCGGCAGCTGGCTGAAGGGGCCACGCCGACCGTCTCACATGAATGTTAGTATGGACTGACCTGAGCACGAGCACGCCCGCCTCGTACGGCCGCTCGTCGTTGAGCTTGTCTATGAGCGCGTGCAGCGCCTCGTTGGCGTCCGTCTCGAGGGCGGGCAGGCTGCGAGCCTCGTCCGGCAGCTGGCTGAAGGGGCCACGCCGACCGTCTCACATGAATGTTAGTATGGACTGACCTGAGCACGAGCACGCCCGCCTCGTACGGCCGCTCGTCGTTGAGCTTGTCTATGAGCGCGTGCAGCGCCTCGTTGGCGTCCGTCTCGAGGGCGGGCAGGCTGCGAGCCTCGTCCGGCAGCTGGCTGAAGGGGCCACGCCGACCGTCTCACATGAATGTTAGTATGGACTGACCTGAGCACGAGCACGCCCGCCTCGTACGGCCGCTCGTCGTTGAGCTTGTCTATGAGCGCGTGCAGCGCCTCGTTGGCGTCCGTCTCGAGGGCGGGCAGGCTGCGAGCCTCGTCCGGCAGCTGGCTGAAGGGGCCACGCCGACCGTCTCACATGAATGTTAGTATGGACTGACCTGAGCACGAGCACGCCCGCCTCGTACGGCCGCTCGTCGTTGAGCTTGTCTATGAGCGCGTGCAGCGCCTCGTTGGCGTCCGTCTCGAGGGCGGGCAGGCTGCGAGCCTCGTCCGGCAGCTGGCTGAAGGCGGCCACTCCGAACATCTCCGACAGGAACGCCGGCGACGCGCCGTGGCACACGTAGATTATCATTGTGTCGCCGTCGTCGAGGAGGTACGCGCCGTTCACGTTTATCCTGGGGAAAAGGGGAAATATTTATAAACTGACCTCTGTCCGAGACTTCGGTAATAGCGTCGGCGTTTTTCCGGGATAAAAAGTAGTCTATATGTTGCCCCGTATTAATCCCCATAGTAAATTTTGTGGCAATTCGACAACCGACAAGCAGTCCTCGAGCTGAACACCGCATTATATACCTCTGTGCCGACAGCATCAGCTGCGGCGGGTCGTCGCTCGCCGTGAGCTCCGTGATCGGGTACAGCGGCGGGTAGACCAGCCTCATCAGTTGCGACAGCGGCAGTGTCTTCAAATCGCACATGTCGGCCACTCGGTCGTCCAAACGTGTCGACGTGCCGGTGCGGAACGCTTTCTGTAATTGACAACACATTGATAATTGATATGTAATGAAATCTTCAAAGTTATGTTGTCACATAGCCACCGTATCCCATTGCGGTGTGCGGAACAATCAACCAATCATTTATTCAGCAAATTGGCCACATAGGGGCACTTTTACACGTCAGAAATGAATTTACCAGCGCTTCCTACACCCATTGCTTGAGAAGAAGCGCCGCAACAAACTCAGCAGAGGGCTTTGTTTTTAAATAATAATAATCACATTTGGCATTAGGTATATGTATAAAATTAACATTACATTTAAGGGATGTTATGTTAGTCTCAGCGAGGTTGTGTGGTAGGTTCTGCGCCAGTCGATGATGATGGCAGTAATAATGATCATAAAGACTCACCCTCTTCAGCAGCGCCAGCAGGTAAAGTGGCAGTAGTCTCAGCGAGGCTGGCGCGTGCAGCGACGAGCTGACAGAGCCGACTGGTAGGTTCTGCGCCAGTCGATGATGATGGCAGTAATAATGATCATAAAGACTCACCCTCTTCAGCAGCGCCAGCAGGTAAAGTGGCAGTAGTCTCAGCGAGGCTGGCGCGTGCAGCGACGAGCTGACAGAGCCGACTGGTAGGTTCTGCGCCAGTCGATGATGATGGCAGTAATAATGATCATAAAGACTCACCCTCTTCAGCAGCGCCAGCAGGTAAAGTGGCAGTAGTCTCAGCGAGGCTGGCGCGTGCAGCGACGAGCTGACAGAGCCGACTGGTAGGTTCTGCGCCAGTCGATGATGATGGCAGTAATAATGATCATAAAGACTCACCCTCTTCAGCAGCGCCAGCAGGTAAAGTGGCAGTAGTCTCAGCGAGGCTGGCGCGTGCAGCGACGAGCTGACAGAGCCGACTGGTAGGTTCTGCGCCAGTCGATGATGATGGCAGTAATAATGGTCATAAAGACTCACCCTCTTCAGCAGCGCCAGCAGGTAAAGTGGCAGTAGTCTCAGCGAGGCTGGCGCGTGCAGCGACGAGCTGACAGAGCCGACTGGTAGGTTCTGCGCCAGTCGATGCGCCGACAACGCGTCTATTGCTACGTTTATTAAAGCTTCTCGCGCCTCCGACATGGACGCCGACGCGCACCGGTCCACCGCTGGAAGGAAAAACGAAAACAAAATTATTAATATCGATTTTTATACATAATTTGGTAGTTTATGTCCTAAAGTCGACATTACTGTAATCCCTGCAATAATACTCAATGCTGTCTACGTTAGAATCAATCCACATTGATCGTGTGAATGAAATACCAGAATGCTTTCGAACAATATTTTTATTATCTTTATCGCAGATTAAGATGAAATTTCTTGACGTGTTACGGCAGGGGGTTAAGGCAGCCGGTGAAATTACTGGCACAAAGGCATTACATCTTAGGCTTCAGGGTGGGCAACGCATTCGAGATCTTTTGGTTTCTTAATAAGAAATCATAAGTCCCGGGGAAGGACATACGCTACTTTTTGTCGCGGAAAACGAATAGTTCCAGGAGCTAGTAGTATTATTAATAACTAGCTTCTGCCCGCGACTTCACCCGCGTAGAATTCTGTTATAGCGTTCCCGCGGGAACTATGCATTTTCCGGGATAAAAAGTAGCCTATGTCCTTTCCCAGGACTTCAACTATCTCCATGCCAAAATTCATCTCAATCGGTCCAGCGGTTAAAGCGTGAAGGAGGATAACAGACAGACAGGGTTACTTTCGCATTTATAATATTAGTATGGATATTCTTAACATTAATTTTAAACACCAAGTCGATTTAGACTCACCCATTTTGCTAAGCAAGCCGATGATGCACGTCTGGTCGGCGGAATGCAGGACGTCCGTGAGATTGTTCCCGATTGGCAGAGCTAGTGTATGCACTCGTATCCGCCGTTCGCCTGGAACAAATTCAAAAATATCGCTGGTTGTAGAAATATTGTTGGCATAGGCCCCGACAAGGATCTTGAGCGGTGAGCTTGAAAGTAGAGTGGATTTCTGCGCATGTTAATGACTGAAGGGTCAATAAGCGCCCGCTGCGCCCCGCGCCCCTTTGCCGCTAAGACCTTATTTTCCACTTTTGCGCATCGAAAGCCAAGTTCCATGACTTGTCCTTGATTCTAAACCGGAGATCTCAAAATAATCGAAACCCATGTTAAAACTTTTTGGCTTTTATATCGATAGGTTCAAGCAAAACGTTGTGACGATATTTTATCCACAGAATCAGCTATCGATTCTGAGCACTGTCACTGTTGCGTATTTATTTGCATTGCATTAAGTACATCTGTTGCGAGTAATGCCATCCCAGGCTTCTTTTGTCTTTATCTCTCGTTATGAGGTTAGATAAAGAGACATACAAGCCTTTTAAGCCATACATTTTCGTCAAATAGTTCCACTTATTAGATGGTCCGTCGATCAAAGATTTTACCTAGTATGAATGGCCACGGAATCACCCGCCTGAATCTAGCCGGCGCGCAACTCGCGCCCAACTCGCCCTTACCGTCATTTGTTTCATCCGGAGATGGAGAGTGGATCAGTGGCCCGCGTAGTTGGTATGGTATACACACATTTACAAGTGCACAGACGTCCTCGCACGCAAACATTGACACTTCATTCGAATGGACAAGAATACGCAAAGCTCGACTTAGATGGCGCTACAAACGCTTGACCCAAACCAAAACCCAAACACTGCAGTTGTCAAATTTTTAGGGATTTTTTTGGTGAAAAATTTAAGTAGATTTCTTTAAAATTGTTAAATATTGACCGCAGTTTTAATTTTGGTTCAGTTATTTGTGATGAAAATGAAGACATCCCAATGCAATATATCCGCCCCAGATACATACCAAGTCTTACGGAAATACGTGTCGTCCGCTATCATTGCATCCTGGAACTGCACAGCGCGGCATTTTTTAATAATTTAAGTAAAACCAATACCCAACCCCTCCTATAGCCCAAACCCTCTCGTGATGAGAGGAGGCCTGTGCCCAGCAGTGGGACGCAAATAGGTTGTAGTAGTAAGTAAAACCAATAACAACAAATATTTCTCTATGTAACTGACAGATGGTTTGGGTCAAGCGATTGCAGCGCTCTTAGTGGCCAAATTATGCAGATTTCTTGTCTATTGTGTTCGAAATCGTGCTTTTATAGGCTGTGTCCGCCCTATGTCGGCGCGGCCGTCGTGCACACTGCCAACACTGACCTTTGCTGCTGGTGTACAGAAGAGCGGCCTGGAAGCAGACTTGCTGCAAATCCGCCAAGGACTCATCAATAGTGAGCTGCATGCCGAAACCTGCGTCCGGGGAGACGTTTGGCAAAGACAGCAAGTCCGTTGAACGCACGAAGAAGTTCCCGTGGAACGTGTGGATCGATATTCCCCTGAAAAGAAGAGCGAAGTTATAATCATAGAGAGACGTCGTTGCCGTATTTATAATTATTTTTTTTTGTGCATTTCTTTGTGTATTTTTTTTTGCTGTGTCTTCTCTGCAGCTAGTAAATGTCTTTCTTCTTCTTCTTCTATATCGAATCCTGAAGATTCCACGTTGGTGAATTTATGCTTTGAAAGAATGCTGCCAAGAATTACGGGATGAGGGTCATAGCAGGCTGCGTGACAAGGATAGATATACGCTGATGCTGCGGGAGTAACCGTGACAACATGTTTTACCGTTCGGCCACGACTTCCCGCGACAGCGGCAGCGGCGAGCGTCTTACGGACACATTGGACGATCGTGGGTGCGTTCCGAATTGCGCTCACAGCGCTTTGAGCGCTTTTCGGGACACTTTGTGAGCGCGCTCAGTGCCCAGGAAATTGATGACATCATCGACGCTCACGGTGCTCACGCTGCGGGGCATGGGCGCTGTGAGCGCCAACGTCAAAGTGACATAATGACATTTGACTATACATTTGACAGGACATGATTCCCTTATTTAAAAAACGTTTGACAGTTACTAGAGTTGGCGCCGTGAGCGTGCTTATGATCGTTTCGAATCAAAAACGCGTCCACACGGTCGTGAGCGTGACAATCGATTCGGGACACTTATGAGCGTTGTGAACGCTGTGAGCGCTTTGAGCGCGATACGGAACGCACCCCGTGACGCCCGCTGTCGCGAGAAATCGTGACCGGGCCGTTAGAAGTCAAGGCTGGTTGACATCACTATATGCGGTTGACACTTCTTGCATGCAAAAACCCTAAAGGCAAAGCGAATTCTTCAGGACAAGATGTCTATGGTGTTAATGTGGCAACGAAAATCGAGCTTAAGGCTTTGGTCCCACCGCCGACGATGAGCGGAGCTATCAAGAAAGGAACAAAAGATACAAATCTGGTATCAGTAAGAGACATATTTATAGATACACTAGCTTCTGCCCGAAACTTGGTGCGCGTAGAAATCGGCTATCGCGTTCCCATGGGAAGTACGCGTTTTTGTGGGATAAAAGGTTGCCTATGTCCTTCCCTGCGACTCCAACTTTCTGTTTACCTTTCATCTAAATCCGTCCAGCGGTAGAAGCGTGAAGAGGTGAGAGCGACAGACATACAGAGTTACTTTCGCATTTATAATATTACTAGCCGTTTGCCGATGATACTATACATATAGATGGTAATAGTTATAGAAGTATTGAAAAATTGGTATGACCCGTAGAAAACCCGTTCTTGTGGAAATATCGGGATAAAAAGTATCCTATATTATAGCCCGGGTCTCAAACTATCTCCATACCAAATTCCATCCAAATCGTTCTACTCGTTGCAACGTGAAGGAAAGACAAACAAACAAGCAAACAAACACACTTATTATTTATAATAAGTCTTCAAACTCACCTGGTACAGCGCACGCGCATGACTGCCTCGAACCCTATCTTCCTCGTCAGGTACCTGGTGAGCGCCCGCTCCAGGCTGGCGGCCTGCCACGAGCGGGCCGCCTTGAACAGCGGGATGTGGTAGACGGTGCCGCCGCTGAATTTGCTCATGCCGCCTGCAAATGTCATTGTAAAGATATTTTTTTTAACCGACGAAAAAACATGAGGAGGTTTTCAAGACAACGCGTAATTTTTTTTATTTTTTTTTTATCTATGACCACGCATAATTTCGTCATTTATAAACCGATTTCAATGATTCTTTTTTCAATCGAAAGGTGGTACCTCCAAATTGGTCCCATTTTAATTTGGTTTAGTTCTGATGATGGGATCCATGAAAAAATGAGGGAACTCCTCGAAATTTGTTAGCGTGTGTATGATTTTGGCATCAATTTCAAAGACTACAGTGAGACTTACGTCCCATCGTACACATGTTTGGAAACAATAGCCGAAAAAAAAATTAAATTTAAAAATAGAACCGACTTCAAACTCCGACAGCCTGTGAAGTGGGTGTCTAGTGAACCGAGGCAAAGCTATGACTATCTTATAGGCCCGGTTCCTATATCCACGAAACGCCTCGTTTTGCCTACGGACGGTTGATTTTTGACATTTGTTCCATAGAGAATCTGTCAAATTTTAACCGTCCGTAGGCAAAACGAGGCGTTACGTGGATATAGGAACCGGCCCGTGAACTTGACACCAACTTCACAGGCTGTCGGAGTTTGAAGTCGATTCTATTTTATTTTTTTAAACGTCACTTACTTATAGTAGGTTGACTTCGAATTGATGATGCAAAACAGTTGATTCTGGCTCAATTAATTATACAGGACCTGGGCGACCGAGCTTTGCTCGGGTGTAAATGGCTAAAACCGATTTTTTTTCAGATACGACACCTATCTAGATCTATTTATCGCCTCCGTAAACCTATTCAAAATTTCGTCCAAATCGTTAGAGCCGTTTCTGAGATCCCTTGGATAAATAAATAGAGAAATATCGTCCGCGTGGAATTAAGTTAAAGCGTCCCCGCGGGAATTGAGCGTTAAACTATAACAAATTATATACGAAAACCTTCCTCCTGAATCACTTATCTATTGAAAAAAAACGCATCAAAATCCGTTGCGTAGTTTTAAATATTTATGCATACATAGGGATATAGGGACAGAGAAAGCGACTTTGTTTTATACTATGTAGTGATTACCGCGTTTAGAGTATAAGATAGTGCATTGCATTCACTTTTTGTTAAAATTAGCTTGGTAAAAATTAGCTTCATTGTCGTTATTTGTGATTAATTAAATCATCAAAATACATAAATTGGAAGAGTTATCGACGAGGCTTATCGACAAAATCTTGAAGATTTGAAAAACTTCATTGACAATGGGCTCTCAGAGTGCGTACTAGAGGACGCGCTGTCACTAGGCCTCCAAAAAGATGGAGGCCCTATCATCATCATTTCAGCCGAAAGACGTCCACTGCTGGACCATAGGAAATAGGTTTCCCCCAAGGCGCGCCACTCAGACCGGTCCTGTGCTACTTGCTTCCACCGGTTTCCCGCGACCTTCACGAGGTCGTCGCTCCATCTTGTTGGAGGCCTACCGACAGTTTGTCTACCGGTTCGTGAAAGCCAGTCGAGAACTTTCCGGCCCCATCGGCCATCAGTCCTGCGAGCAATGTGCCCCGCCCACTGCCACTTAAGGCTCGCAATTCTTCAGGCTATATCGGTGACCCTAGTTCTACTGCGAGATGGAGATTTATCATCATCATTTCAGCCGAAAGACGTCCACTGCTGGACCATAGTAGATAGGCCTCCCCCAAGGCGCGCCACTCAGACAGGTCCTGTGCCCCTCGCATCCACCGCGTGGCATGGAGTTCTATGTTTAGGGGAGATTATTTAATTAATTTTAGACAGGCACCAAATCACTGATGCGTCTAAATAATATTTTCACTGTTAGAGTTCATGTTAGTAAGAGAGTTTATCTAGTCTGTTTTTGAACAGGTTAACACTTGTAGAGTTAACTGTGTCGGCGGGTAGTTTATTCCACGCGTTAACAATCCGGTTTGAGATAAAGTTCTAAGCTATGTTGGTGTTGGATCTTGTAATAGCTAGTTTGTCAGTGTGCCCTCATGCCCTCACTATACATGTATTGGTGTTGCGCTTGAATAGATCTTTGAGTTCTGGATAGCCTTTAATTATTTAAATATAATAAAATAGTAAAAAATACATATATTTGAAGATGATTTATACTCACTGAGCGAGGCGAGGTCGCTGTACTGCGAGCTGAGCGTGGTGGCCTAGTGGTTCGACCTACCGCCTCTCATGCCGAGGGTCGGGGGTTCGATTCCGGCTCGCACCTCTAAGTTTACTTATGTGCGAAATTCAATTTGAATTTACCACTGAGCTTTTCGGTGAAGGAAAACATCGTGAGGAAACCTGCACGCATCTGCGAAGTAATTCAAAGATGTGTGTGAAGTCCCCAATCCGCACAGGGCCCGCGTGGGGACTATAGCCCAAACCCTCTCGTGATGAGAGGAGGCCTGTGCCCAGCAGTGGGACGCAAATAGGCTGTAGTAGTAGTAGTAGTAAAATATTAAAAAATATATATATTTGAAGATGATTTATACTCACTGAGCGAGGCGAGGTCGCTGTACTGCGAGCTGAGCAGGAACAGGTCCACTGCGACCTGCGCGCCGCTGCAGTCCAGCGCTATCCTCTTGTAGAAATCAGTCGCCGGGTTCAGATGCGCCACGTCTTTCGAGGACCGCGCGTTCGGATCTTCCCTGCGAAATTACATAACATTTCAGAATTTTGATTCAATTTAGAATGGAAACTTAAGTCTTTTTTAACGGAAATGAATTACCAGAAGTCAGTAACCAATGATAGTATTAATCGCTAAACTAAACACACAGAAACATGGGTGCAGGCAGGCATCGCCACGGAACTTGAGCGGCGGCCTTCGATGCGCAGAAGTCAAAAATAAGGTCTCATCGGCAGAGGGGCGCGGGACGCAGGCGCAGCGGGCGGGAAAGAAGTTATAACATTTACCTAGGTTGTAGCGCTCCTGGTCCAACTGTGGGCAAGCAGGTTTGGAAGACTGTGATGCGACCGCCCGTTGGTGCCTGAAATAAATAAAACAAAATGAATAGATCACTAAAGAAAGATCAATACAATAAAGCTTAAGAACCTGTCAGACTTAGCTGATAATTGCCTTCAGTGATCTCGGCTTACCGAGGCACGATAGTATGTAGATTGGAAGATGGTGGTAAACTATACAGCAGTGAATATCTGGATGGAGACTGAAAGATGGCTAATATTTGGCAAAGAGGGCCACCGTATTCCTGCTCACCCAGTTGGCGCCACTATCTGCCAGGTGGTGGCTGTCAATGTCAACGTTTTGTCATTTCATACTACTACTGCACTGCAGCCTATTTGCGTCCCTCTGCTGGGAACAGGCCTCCTCTTATTACGAGGGTTTACGCGGGCGGGGGTGGGGGGGGCACTGACCCATCAGTTTGTGCGCGGCCTGGAGCGCGGC
>OZ020276.1:3061087-3140785 GCA_963971205.1 Aethes cnicana | reverse complement strand
CGGCGGGTAGGCGGCCCGCGGCGCGTCGTCGGCGCGGCGCAGCCACGGGTGCTGCAGCACGCGCTCGGCGCTGAGCCGGCGCCGCGCCTCGCGGACCAGCAGCTGCCGGATCAGGTCCTTGGCCTCCCCGGAGATGTGCGACCACTCCTCCTCCGGGAACGAGTAGCGGCCCTCCTGCAACAACGACACACCGATATTTATCATCCACCGCTCATACATCTTAACCAATCCGCAGGGAAATAGGAAATTTGATCAATCAGTCAACCATTTCTGGTTCTTATTTTGAACAGTTTTGCGACGAAATCTTGTGTGTTTTCGAGTAGAATGAGGATCACCGCGAGTAAATTCGCTGCTAGAGGCGCTTGAGGTCCTACGAGATGTAATGTTGCCAATTAAGCACATTATTTGCCATATTACAAGCTAAATTGGCAACACTTAGGACTCCGAAACGTCAAATGTCACAGTTTGACACTGACAGCCAGCATCTCGTAAAAACAGTGGGGCCAACGGTGAGCCTCATCACCAGGTTAAAACATTGCGTAAGTGTTGTCCTCGTTACCTGTATAGAAGTGAAGAGCAGGTCCTGACAGGCGCGACAGTTGTCGCCGCGCTCCCAGCCACAGTCGGCGCCGCAGTCGGCGCGGAACGGCGGGTAGCCGCACAGCAGGATGTACGCGATGACGCCGAGCGACCACAGGTCGCAGCGCTTGTCGTAGTGCGTCGCCGCCGAGCCCGCGAACAGCGAAACAACCTCGGGCGCCATAAACTCCGCGCTACCCACCTGGAACAACACAAGTATCGTTCAACCATTCGATCGAAGCTATTGGTGAAAATCTTAACTAAATGACCTGATGTATGTAGGTAGTATGAGAATTCGAGGAAAATTCAAATAAGGAATGTCAACTTTCGTATTACAGACAGGGTATTACTAGGTAAGGTAACTACACAGCCGAGGTGCTTTAGCTAAGTGTCTTGCCTATAGCACTGAGGAATCGAGCAGAAAAGGCATAGTTAGATGTCGCTGAAGTGACTCTTTGTGACAAATCTGAGTCAACTTTTACCAGATAAGACAACAGGCAGGAGTTGCACAAGTTTTGGGAGCGAGGCAAACGAGTCCAAGTACTCGTTAATACAATAACACGATACCGCGACAATAGTCTACTAAGAAAGAAAGAAAAGAAAGAAAAACATTTATTCGTGACGATAACACACAACATGAAAGCAAATAACATAAAATGAACGGGTAGGTATATGGTTGGTCACGAAACACTAAATGTTAATTATGCGAAATAATAATTATACCAATCAATCAATCATTAAAATTGAAACCGTGTTATAAAGGAATAGCGCAATCACATCCATTTAATACTAGAGCTCCATACTGTCTAGTCAGCCGTTCAAGTCGAAACATCGGCTTATTTGGCAAATCTTGAGTAACTGATCGTACCTTTTCGGTCGAATGACTCGAGCGTTAATTGAAATGCAATCATATCACGTTTAATATTCCTGTACTAAGTTTGCTCATTTAAATAGAGACACATATCTAGATCGTTTACCTTTTGGTGGTTTTGTGTAAGGTACATTAATAAATCAATTTATTAATTTCATAGCATAGAAAACACACTTAAACACACAACAAAATGAAATGATAAATAAATAAACAATTAAAGACGAATGTGACGGGACATGATATTATTGTAGGTAAGTACTATACTTTGTACAACGCAGCAGATGGTGTTTATTGTATGTTGTAAAATATTTTCTTACGCTTTTATTTATTATTAGGATTTTTACGTTTTCATCGACATTCTGCGTAACATAATAGTTTAGTTTTACGGGAAAAACCGATGGCAGACATGCATAAAGCTATTCACGGTTGAATAGAAGCTTTCATCAGTTATATTTAGTATGGATAAGATATTTAATTTATGGCACATATTGATAAGGTGTTTTTCACACTTTTATCAGTGATAGGTGCCTCTTTGTCTAAATGTTATCTTATATCAGGTTAGCAAAGCAAACAAGCGAATTTTATCAATATGCTAGATGAGATACAAATGAGGCATTCTTTGGGTATATATTTTTAACTGTCCGTAAGGAAATCCAAGATATACTTGGAAGTTAAGAGCAATTTGTTAGTGCAAGCGAGGATACTTAGATAAAGTTGAAAAATTTCGTAACAATGACTTGAAGTACAAACTAAAGAACTTAAGCCCGAGATCCGGTGCGGCAGAATCTTTTGAATGTGATAAAAAAACTTTAAAACATACAGATATCGTATTGTAATTTAAATGAAATATTCTTGAAACCTTCTTTTTTTTAACCACCAACTAAGTAGCTACAAAGATCAGAGATGTGTAGTGTGTAAGTGGTTTATGTCGAAAAAATAAAAGACGCAGTGTTGTCATCCAATTTGGTCGTGTGGCGTGAGATAATGTGAAGGGAGGATGAAGATAACGTGTGAGCAGGGTTTAAACTCCACTGTCAAATGTGTGTGCACGCGGTGTTGGCTGTAATTCATCATCATTTCAGCCGAAAGACGTCCACAGCTGGCCAATTGTCAAGGTTTTATGAAAAATAAGCGGTCCTAAATAATCCACTCTCCAAACGGTGGTTTCAATTCTCGCTCCCTGAAGAGAAAGAGTCCTAAAAATAAGCCTGCGCAGCGATTATTCAGTTATTTAGTTAGTCTTAAAGAGATACTCAGCGCCAACACAAAGGGTATTGCGGACAATAAGCGACTTTTTGTAGTCGTGATCAGTAAGTGGGGCTGTGAGTTGTGTACTAACCGGCGTCATGAGCTGCGGCGTGGCGAGCGGCCCGGCCAGCGTGGACGTGAAGCTGATGCCGCTGCCGAGATCGAAGTCGCATATCTTGACCGGGCACAGCCGGTCCGTGTGCACGCACAGGATGTTCTCCGGCTTGAGGTCGCGGTGCGCCACGCCCTTGCCGTGCAGGAAGTGCAGGGCGTTCGCGATCTCGCGCACTATCTCAGCCGCCTGCGGCTCCGAGAAGTAGTGGTGCTCTTGGATGCGAGACAAGAGCTGACCACCGTTGATCTGGGGACAACGGAGACGACCTCTTAGCAAACGCGATTTGCAACCGAAATTTGTTCGTCATTGTTAGACTTCATTAGTATACACAACTTAGAAGGCGCGCGCGTGGCGAAGCACTGAAGCCGCTGGCGGCGAGTCTGTATTGATTAAACCGGACGCCTTCTAAGTTATGTCGTGCTATAAAAATAAGTGGAAGCTAATTGAAAAAGTGTAATTTCCATACTTTTAATTAAATAATTAAATAATTCGATTTAAATTCTACTACGTTCACACCGCTGATACAGGAATAATCTGCATGACGTAGATCGCCATTACTCAACAGTTTGTGTTTTCATGTTTACGCCTTAGATGTCGCAATTGGCCAGTGCTGTCCCATTTTAAAAGTTAAACACTCCGATTAAATCAATACGACTGCAATTTAAGCTCCGAGCTCGTTTGTAATGCGAGTGCACGATCGAAGAATGTACGACATAAGCCCTATATAAATAAGGCTCCAAGTCGGCTGATGTACATCTGACTCGACGTTTGATCTATGTGGTCTGATTCCTTTGAAAAAACGTGATCAAGCGAGACCACGTGACAAACTTTTTGAATGCCTTTTGTAGGCAACGCATGATATTTTTTTCTTTAATTAATACATATACGGTGCTATTAAAAGCGATGGCAGCCACGATATGAATCGAGCCGACAAAGGCACCTGAATTACGTTTCGTGAGTTACATTATAAGTACCAACGTTTTATCATAACAGCAACTATCGTTTTAATATATTATTTCAATGTGTTCATAAGTACATAAACTTAACTTTTTATTAACAAAGTACATAGGTAAACTTGATTTTTTGTGGCACTCGTAAGTCTATGTATCACGTAGTCGAACTGAATGAGTTAACACTTCTGCCTAATCTGTTACAGCTAACAAACAAAGGAAAAGATTACGACTTCGCATACAGGTAGTGAAACTAAGTAGTTAATTTTATCTGGCAGTAGGTACTCTCATCGCGTGAATATTTGAGGTTATCGTAAACACATGCCCTGGCTACTTAGTTCGCAAGCGGAAACCATTGCACGGCCGCATAAATCTGCCACTAACCGGATTTGAACATTGTACCGAGCGTCTTTACTAAATGGAATGAAAATAATGGAAATGGACGTGATAAGTGACAATACGTCTTGTGAAAGATTTATTAGGTAAGTAAGTAGGTCATCATCATCATCATCATCATTTCAGCCGAAAGACGTCCACTGCTGGACATAGGCCTCCCCCAAGGCTCGCCACTCAGACCGGTCCTGTGCTACTTGCTTCCACCGGTTTCCCGCGACCTTCACGAGGTCGTCGCTCCATCTTGTTGGAGGCCTACCGACAGCTCGTCTCCCGGTTCGCGGGCGCCACTCGAGAACTTTCCGGCCCCATCGGCCATCAGTCCTGCGAGCAATGTGCCCCGCCCACTGCCACTTAAGGCTCGCAATTCTTCGACAAGTAAGTAGGTAGGTACTATATCTTTTCCCCGCGACTTCGTCAGCAAGGAATTTCATATTAAACTTCCACGCCCCTTTTTACTCCCTAAGGGGATGATTTTCGGGATAAAAAGTATCCTGTTGTAATCCAGGTTGTAAATCATCTGTGTACCAAATATCATCTGAATCCGTTTTAGCGTATTAAATTTATTATTGCAGCCACTTGATTTGTCGCCACTGAAATGCTTTTGCTTCCTCATTGCAAGATAACGCGCTTCATGCCAACCTTCCACCGAGACTCAGAGTCTGAGTAATAGTTTACATACTGAAGTAATTCAGTTGGCATTCTTAAAGTAATGCGGGTTGTAAATAATACAACAATAAATTAAATGAGCAGACAAATTCCCTTTATTATAAATATCTCAAAACTTCTTTGTTTAAAATGTGGGATACACATATTTACTCATATGGTTGGTACTTTTAAATTGAGTCACGCTATAGGTGACAAATACTTGTAATATAATAATTATGTTAACACGTGTACCTATATCTTATTTGCAGAAAGATGAAACTATGAACGTTTAATATTCATGAATATGTCAAGCGTCATCATGATTCGTGGCACAAGAAAAATAACATTACATCATCTTCAAAATAATACCCCGCACACCTACAAAACATAGGTACCTAAACAACAGGGGCCCGGTAACTTCAGAATCGCAAGTCAATAGACGGTATTCTTTACTTACTTATGAGTAATAAGTAATATACGCTTGCATGTAAGTATTGGAAAATGAAAAAATCCAAACAGCTGTGTCAGGAAACAAAATGTAGCCATGAGTCACTCAGTCAAGTTTATCCATAGGTACTAATAATATCGTGAACGCGAATGACAATCGATACCTAAACATAGAAAGATACCTAGTTTTATGGTTTAACATCTTGTTAAAAAATACAGAAATTCAAATAAGTAATTTACTCTGACTGAGCAAGAGATTTCTAACTAAAGTACGAGAACACTAATTTTGAAAACGGTTAACGACGTAGCAACCTTCTTAAAAAGTATAATAATGATGATGTACCTACGTTTTCATGATGTAACTGTCTGCAAGAGAAAGTTTAGGCTTGCACAACATACCTACAGTAAACCAGGACCAAATGACCTATGGTATTATCGGGAGCTCTTTCAAAAGATGTAAGTTCATACTTATGTACTTATTGTTTTTTCTTTGCTTCGAAACTTGCAAAAATTACGACCAATAAGGTAAGTAAATCTTTGCATTACCGTCCGTCCCACCTAAGCTTAGAAGATACTACAGATCGATAGATGAATTTATTTATACCCCTAACTGCTTCAAAATAGCCTGTCTACCTCAAAATAGATCTCCCTTGATTTATGCATCTCCTTCGCGTGGACTCCATACAGACAAAAAAACACTGTATACTATACCCTACCCTATTGCATACGCCATCATTAGTCACAAAATTCTAAGAACTTTATTTCTGTTGTCTACCCTGTCCAAAAACTATGTGCACACCACTGAGTCCTTCTGCTGCTGTAAAAGGTGCAAGTGATCCCAAATCTAAAAGAGAATAACAGTATGCAGTCGACTAACCTTCTCAAAGACAAGATAGAACTTGTCGGTGTCCTCAAAGAATTCAATGAGCTGGATTATGTTTGGGTGTCCCTGGCAGTAGTGGAAGGTCTCCACCTCGCGGAACACCCGGGCGCGGGCGTGCCCCGGCACTTTGTCGATTATCTTCACCGCGTACTCTTGCCCCGTGTAGATGTTCACGCAGGTCTGCACCGAGGCGTACGCGCCCTCGCCCAATACCTCGCCCGTGAGCTTGTAAAGGTCTGGAACAAAATGTATACGCCGTTAGGTTCGTTCACACATGTTTCATTAACCTAAAGCTTGTGCCCGCGACTTCGTCTGCGGAATTCTACGCGTTTTTCTTTGATAAAACCTAGCCTATACATATGTTGACCCGTGTCTTACGTCACATGTCTACAAACCCTCATAGCCAATTTTATGACAATCCGACCAGTAGTTCTCGAATTAATACCAGACACACGGTTACGTGACTTATACAGACTTATTATTAGTATGGAAAACCTCAATGAGGAAAATCCTACGTAGTAAGATATAAATAATTAATTCTAAATATGTATGATTGATAAGGTCCCATAAGCCATGTTGTACCTAACAACTGCAGTTCAATACACTGAAGAAGGTCGTTTGAAGGGATACATTGAAATCGCCTTGAACTAAACGAGATAAGTTACATAAACATAATTTATCAAGCGGAATCGTGTTTTGAAATAAAACTCATATTCGTTACTAATTTTAAATACTTATCTACTTTAGGAGCTATGAAAACTTTGTAAACAATTTGATCATTCTTATCCTCGGTTACCTTGACACGCTTTACCAGTAGGTACCTTACGTAGGTACACGAGTAGGTAATATCAATATTTAGTATTGGCAAAATTGAAGCCTAGGTATACATGCACCTATCGATAAGTTCCAACTTCCACTTATTTTGATTAAATTACTGTCTGAGTCACTTTTATTTTAATCCTGTCCTGTCTACCGAGTGCTACCTGACATAACAAGTAAGTTTATTTTGTCTATGAAAGTATGACTCAAGCTGAAGCCATTGCAGCCATCCAATTTAGACCGGCCGCACGTTATAAGAAATTTCCGTCCGAAAAATGCTGACGCCCGCCGGAAGGCACACGGTCGGTGCATTTTGTATTATTAGACCACGCACAGTGTTATAATAATTATGTGACAGTGTACGGGGTATACTTAATACAAAAAAAAACCGCCTTCAAACTCCGACAGGCTGCGATGTCAATGTCAAGTTCACTTTAAGATTATCATTTCTTTGGGTCGGTTCACTTGACACCGACTTCGCAGTCTGTCGGAGTTTGAAGGCGGTTTTTATTTTTTATTTAAACATTTTTTTTCGGCTACAGTTTCCAAACATTCCCATAGAAATACATAAGTAACTCTGAAGTCTTCGAAATTGACACCAAAATCATCTACGTGCTAGCAAATTTCGAGGAGTTCCCTCATTTTCTCATGGATCCCATCATCAGAACTGAACCAAATTAATATGGGACCAACTTGGAAGTACCACCTTTCGAACAAAAAAAGAATCATCGAAATCGGTTCACGTTTACTATTTATTTTTGGTGAACATACATAAAAAAAAAGATTTCGACCTCCTTTTTTTGAAGTCTGTTAAAAATGAATGCACAAAGTGCTTTCCGGCGAGCGTCAGAATTTTTCTGCCAGTTTTTTTTTATGGTGGCCGACCGGTTTAAAATCCAATAGTACAACATGTCATTGTTCATAGTAGGCTGTGTGGTCGGTTACCTTGGAAACACGACGTGACGACGGAGCTTCCGGAGCGCTTCTTCCTGCGGCGTTTCCTGCGTGCCTCCTCCTTGCGCCGCTGCAGGTCCTCACTGTCGGGGATGGGCACCGGCGCCGACGGCTCCGGGCCGCGTGGACTCTCGTCCGACTCCCGTTCGCTCGACGACTGACTGCTGGAACGGCCTACGCCTGTCGACAATACATACACTAACTTTAAATTTTTGCTACACACCTTAGAGACCATAATTATCGTCAAATAGCGGACCCCAGTAATCCGCACCCGCGTTTAGAGGTGCGAACTAATGAAAATTTGCATGTCCACGTGGATTATTATTCCCATTTTTTTCGCACTGCGGGCTACTTGGAAATAGGCCAAATACGGCATGGGCATACCTTACAAAACCATTTAGAAGAGACCGTACTGTAAATTTAATCACACTAATCGGTGAATCTTATAATGTAACATTGTACACAACACAGGTGTAAATTTTAGATCATCCGCTGGCCCGATGAACATAAAAGACATTGGAAATACCAAATGAAACCACGGAACGAACGTATTGAATTCGTAATAATGTAACCTAACAATTCTATATTCCCGATGTACACAACACAGGTGTAAATTTTAGGTCATCCGCTGGTCCGATGAACATAAAAGATATTGGAAATACCAAATGAAACCACGGAACGAACGTATTGAATTCGTAATAATGTAACCTAACAATTCTATATTCCCGATGTAGCTAAGCGACGAATGAAAACGCAGATTAGGTATATGTACCCTTAACCAAACGAAACAAATGAGGATTTACAATACTCAAGATAATATGGCTGGATAAGCTTATCTTATTCTTAAACCTTATATATTTATTTACACAAGCGATCTCAGAAATGACTCTATTTAACGATTTGTACGAATATTTCAGTATAGGAGTTTATGACAGAGAAAAAACGACCTAGCTAAATCTCATATCTGGGAAAACGAATTTTTAGCTATGTTCACTCGAGCAGAGCTCGGTCACCCAGGTAGGTACTGATATAATAAAGTGCGCATTTTTAAGTTTTCTACTTTGTCACGGCACGGCTGCATCGCTCGCTTCCATTAAAGGGGCGATAACTTGGTGTTTAAGATTCATTTACAGAATTTAGAAATCCCTTGTCTTCTTGGACGCGTGAATAACGCAGCATTCTGCATGCCGCATCAGTCCAACCAATGGTGGCGATCGACAGCTCTCACTCAGCGACTGTTTGGTGCCAACGCCAGCTCCATTGTTGCAATGTTTTCACACCGCGTTCGGAGCTTGAAATGTTCTGTGAACGCTATGTGTAGCTTTGTAACAATAGTCGTTGGATACTTGAAAATCAAATAATTAGTTCAGTACATTTGTTGTATGTGCCCCATTTTTTCTATAAGTTTTTGTTATATTTTTATGTAAGTTTTCAAACATAAATCTAAATGACTATGCATTCATTTAGTTTTGTCTGGGATTTGCGTTGCGTTGGATGCAATATCATTTTATCATCGTCAGATCAGAACTGTCATGCCTGTCATCGATATCAATAAACTCGTAGGTAATCTTTCGTGCAGCTGAGTTGGCAAACAGTCGCGGTTCAACGACCTGGCGGCCGCACCCGAGCTCGCTGCGCGTACGCCGCGCCCACGTTACGTCGCGACTCGCGAGGTCGTGGTGGGAATGCTACTGACGGCTACGAGGTTCCTGATACTATCGCTCTCTGATGAATGTGAACTACTAGCAAAGCTGAGCCACACTCCGCTACTGTATCGGTGTCAACATCCGAATGCGTACCAATACTTTTCTTCGAATAAAATTATTTTCTTCCTGGTATCGGTCTGGTATGACATAGGTACCTATGTAACTGTTTTTTGAAATTGGTGTTAGTCACATTAACGAAAATGCAAAGAAAGACGACAAAAAACAGAAAAGGTAAGATAACACTACTAACATATACCTATTTACTAAAAAATAGATACTAAGGAAGGTAAACTAGAATCAATCAAAAAGAACAAAGCTAAAGCAGCATTAAACCAATGTTCATAATGTAAAGGTACAAACAAAACAGTAGCATGCAGTTAATAGATTTCGTTCGGTTTGATGATAAAAGCGAAACTTAGCAACTAATTACACGCGATGAGGTCACCGTAGGACGTACTAGGCAGGAGCCGGCGCGCAATAGCGAGCGATTGTAACAATCGCCGAGACACGCCCACATGTGTGGCACACACAACCATCCGTTTTTAACGTGGAGCTTCCTGTCTATTGAATAACAACATTAAATGTTATGGCCATATGAACGCTTTTGTTTACATCGCAAACAATTAATAATTGCAGATCATATTCAAAGCTAGGTATGCTACCGAATTAACGGGGGTAACAGTAACCTCTACGATATTGGACGGCATTGTATTACTAATTATAATACACGTAGCACATAAGCAGGAGTTCACTTTTATTAACGAAGCAATAACGATTTCAAAGAATAATTGAACGGCGGAGCACAAAAGCAATATTTTAATAGCAGCTGTATTGTAATTATGACGGCATGTTTAAGCTTTTCAAATTATTTGACCTTGAAATGCTATGTTTCATGAAATAACGCTACTGATTTAGATGAAGTGTTTACTACAAGCAATCTAAGCATGTGATATTAAGACCTGTCTGAAAACATGACGTGACTCGAGTGAACGAATCGGAGTTTGAAGTAAATATATAGTCTGGAACTCTGGATGATCGAGCTAAAGGGGTTCAATTCCATCACATCGCAGAACAGTCGATTGTCTCAGGTATCTTGTCGTATGCTCGGGTGACAATGCGCCGCCACGTGGCAGCGCACCCGGCTCGCAACGTGGCGAATGTTATGTCATTTTTCAGTCACGCATCAACATCTGTTAACCGCACTGTCTCGAGATCTGTGCCAATCTATTATGAACTGAAGAGCATAGGTGAAAATAATAATTTATCTTCAATTGAGCTTTTGATTAAATGAATCGGGGAGAAGTCCAATTCTAGAAGAGGTAATTACTTTTTCATCATAAATGTCCATAAATTTCAACTCCGCCTGGTGGTTCATAATTCTGTCGTTTTTTTACATATTATCAAGTTTTACAATCAAGAAGTACGTCAGGCTTGTTATTGTGCATTTTAAATTGTTTTGTTAATTAAATTATGTTATCAACCTGGACATTGGCCTAGATCTTACTTAATCCATAAAGCGATCGATTTGGCGATTGTTGCGGATGGAAAGCATGTAGATTTAATAAAGAAGTGGATAGACGGCTGGCAAAAATGTAATACTATGTTTCATCTACCTGCTATACTTTTATAAAAAATTACAATTGATTCCTAGTTCAAAGTTGTAGTTAAAAACTCAATCAAGATCTAACTTGATCCGAGAAGTTTCATACATCCGCATAGTTAAACGTAACCGAACAGTCTCCATAAGTATGAGTTTAAAATGCAAAATTGTTTATTTAGAATCACCGTACAAAAAAACTAATTACATGATTCGTGCTGACTGAAGTTTAGTCAACTACAAATAAATGTAGGTACAAACTTACAAACCACTTAACCTAATACAGTAACGAATATTCCCGGCCCTCAGGCTACATTTACATTTTCTGTACTTTCTAATCTGGATGCTGGCATTTACGCTTGCCCACGAATGTACTCTCTCGGTTTCCAACTCCAACCGACCGCAGGCACAATACAATTTTATGAAAGCCATCCTTTAGCTACTTTACTCCTATATTCGCATACGAATGAGGCTATGCATATTGAAATAATTTAGGGAATTTGCACATAGATAATAAGATGTTTGCCTATATTTTTGTTAGTAATACCAAAAACAAATACAATTTAATATTTCCAATAAACCCTTTTATGTTCTCAAACGGAGGCAGAAGGAAACGGAAGATAAATAAATTTCCTTGTCAATTTGGAGCCGAGCCGTATAGTATATCGGAGAAACTTCAATGAATGTGTTTCAACCTTGAAAAGCACCTAAACCTGGTACTAAACCGCTTTCACGAAAGTTACAGATTTAGCTCTCCAGCTTGCACAGATCTGATAATCTATGAAAATACGTAAAATGCGGCAAACAAAGTGTACCAACTATGGGTAATATCCGTAATCGTCTATTTGGTTTAGAAACCAGTGGCTACAACGCCTACAGACTATACGAAACGCACACAAGTAAACTGGTACCCTATTAGAGAATATAGGAAAGGAAGCATGCTGGTAGATGAAATCAACCGAAAACCAGTACAAAACAATGGAATCCGTTTCTTAATGTAGGTGTAGGAAGTATATTTATGTTGTTATGTAGATACAGAGTGAGGGTGCCTAAAAATAGACGAACCCTATGCAACTTCATTCGGGACAAAAATCGATTTGCTGTGGCAAGGCGCAATAGAAGTGTGAGGGGGAGGGGACTATTACGCCGGAACATGAAGTAGTCACGGTCAAGGTTACTCGATTTAACTCAGCTGATAGGCACGAATGACTGACTCTAATCAGCAATACAAAAATGTTGATTGAACACGTGATGAAGGAATTCCACGGCAAGAAATGAAAAGAAAATCTGAAAATATGCTACTTAGAAAGAATTCCGCAGCAAGAAATGAAAAAAAAAGAACTGAAAATATGCTTTTACAAGTACCTAAATACTTTATTGAAGCTGTAAGTAATACTTTACCTAGTTGATTTTTACGAATCTTCTATTTCCTCTTATATCAAAACAATCTTAGTGAAATTACAGCTTGATGACATGATGGCAAGATTGACCAAATTATGTCCAATGGTTTGTTAGTAATAATATGATAACATATTCATTAAACTTTTTGATTTCCTTTGTATTCATTGGCAGTTTAGTTTACCATTATCTTAAAATGCAATAAAGTCGAGATTGTTTCACTCGACGACCTTGACAATGAACGCTACCGTCACGCTTTGCAGGCACCACGACCGAGGGGAATAAGTAAGTAATTAAATTGCGTTAATTTTCAAACGCATTCCACAACAATTCGTTTTGTGTGAAGTGTAATAAATTACAATGAAAGATTATCAACATATCGAATCTGAAGCTCCGTAAATAATTGAACAACTTAATTTCAGAATTGGATACGCTGGAAGCTTTCCTGTAAGTAATTGCTTCATGTTACCATCTAAAATCTAACCTTGAGCACGATACACTCATATACATATAGCTTAATACATATCAGTACTTATGACTGATATTGTCAACAATGAATTCTCAGGCAGGCACCACGGGAAAGATTGAAATTAGGTCGACTTTTTTCTTTTTAAATAAAGCTCGCTCTTATAAATAGCACAAACCAGGAATTATCAAATTCTAGGCAGCCTGTTATGTAGAAAGCTTCCGTTCCTTGCGTAGGAACTTTAAAAAATTGCATTGAACAATCTCATACGAGTTTAACGCAATAAATAAACGCGGTTGCCAAGCAGTTTCCATCACAGGGTGCCGTTTAGAGGGAAGAGTGAAAAGATGAGAGGAGCTAAATGACGCTTGAACTAATAAGTAATGATATTGCTGGTACACAGCGTGTTTGTGGATAAATCAAGTAACATTATACACCATTTTCAGATATTTGGGCTTTTGATTTGAGTTCAGGCACAAATCTACACAACAAACGGTCAACGTCCGCATGAAAACACGTGAACCTTGACATATGCAACAGCCAAGTTATTTAAACAATGATCAGAACGATTCTGTAACTATCGTAAATTCAGGATCGAATATGTTGGCCACATTTTGAATATCGTGTAGAATTAGCGTGGTATGGTCACGTTATGAGGAGAGATGACATCCATATAACAAAAAAATAATAATGTGGATAGGTGGATGTAAAGGTAGCGATATGGATGGATAGATGCATATAAAGGAACCTAGCGATAGACCAATGGAGATGACGGGCTAACAGAGAGAAAGGGAAGAAAGGATGGAAGCATGTGGCTGCTGCCGACCTCACATAATGAGGGATAATAGTTAATGATGTGATTCTGATTATGGACCCTCTTATCTGTTACAAGATTCTAACATAATAACCTTACCCAACAAAGTAAAAAGCAATAAAACCAATAGGTACAAATCGTCCATTATACAAACGGTTGCACTCATGGTAATAAAACTAATAAAGTTACATTGAATTATGAGTTTTGCATTAGTTCGTCACATCTATTTCTCTTGAGTGTGGTCAGTGTGAAGACATGACGATAGGAGAATAAGGTTTATTTTCCATTTATTGTGGTGCGGTTTGAGAAAGATCTTTTCATCTTTTTTTACTGTAATTAATCAAACTTGCCCCAATTTCAACAGAAAAATAACAAAGTTATATTATATGAAAAAAGTGACGGTAGTTAAAATCCGTTACTTTGAATAATAAATTAACTGTCATAGGCATATGCAAAATTAATTTATCTGGATAAATACTAAAGTTTTGAGATTAAAAACATCCTGTCCCATTGTGTATTGCCAGATTGCCAGGACTTGGATTGGTTGTATTAAAACCAACAATTGTAACGCTAGGTGGTGCCTATGGCAACAGCGGCCGGCACAACTACGCAGTTAGGCACCAGAGCCGGTTGACAAATCAGATGATTGTATCAACACAAGTACCAAGCACTCGTCGACACTGGTCAATGAGCAGAGCTTAAACAACAAAAATAATACAGGTATTCACTTACCGCTATCTACACTCTCTTCTGAGATTTTCTTCACCATTTTGATGGCCTGATGCGTTGACACAGCAATATTGAAATATTTAAAGAGTAGGTGTACTACTCTTGAAAAGCCGCTTTCAAACTTGTGCGGCCGCCTTCTCGATGTGAAATCGGGGCGACAGAAAATTAAATGCAAAGATGAAATAAATTTAAAGCACCACGATCGAGAAGGATTTGCGGATAGTGCCGAAATGTATAAACAAACACTGTTAGAAGGTGGAATTAAAAAAAACTGCTGGTGTGGTTAACGATCCATTCTATACACGCCCGCCCGTCTGATGTTCTGAAATCCAACTGATTCTGATTGAGTGGGTTGGGGCCGCGGAGTCGGCTCGACGCGCAGTTCCCTCCGCGCACCGCGACTCCACCCCGCCCGCTGCGTCGTTCTCGTGCCCTCTTCTTACGCGCATACGTTCTCGCTCGCACATCGCCGCTGACGTGTTTATATTTTTTATCGTTTATTTTTTCACTAAGACGCTCGGCTTCATCAGTGTACTTACCTATGGCATGATAGTTAAGTCTTCCTGCTCAACTTATTATTATTACAGGCCTGATGTCTTTAATTTCAATCAAACTACCCATTTCAAACAAAACGTATGTACTTATAATATCAAAATTCACTACGTAGTACCTATTATCTATACTGTGTTACCTACCTATTATCTAAGTAAAACTGTTGAAATTTTCAGATACACGATTTCCTGTATTGTATATTCTTAGTAGGTACCTACTTACTTAACTATCACCTGTGCTATCACTAAGTCTATTGCTTGCGTTGCGTGTTATGTTATGATTCAACCCTCCTTATTTACCATAGTGGAAAGCTACCTAGAAGAACAAAATGATGAAATCGATGAGCCATATTATTTTGCAATTCATAAATTTTAATATCGATAAGTTCTGAAACGTGGGCTATTTCATTTGCAACACGTAGCAGGTAATCTATTAATAAGCTCTTGTTTTTTTTTTTGATATGGCGTCTGCTGCTAGACTCTTTTGCCAAAATCTCTTGTTAGTCATCCGCAAATATTGTACTATAGTATTATCTACCTTCATTTTATTTTGCATTGCATCATTCAAAGGTAAGGTACCTACATGGGAAAAATGCGTAGGTAAACATTGCTAATCGGTAAATAGGTTATTTACTGAAGCAATGTTGTAGTTATAGCAAACTTCTATTATGTAAAGAAAGAATTTAGTGACATGTCAGGAAAACAAAATTACAAGTATGTATAACAACTCATCAGCTTCAATTCAGTACTTACAAGAATGCATGGTAAGGACATCTGAAATGATCAAATAAGACTCCCATTAATACTTTCTTGTTTGATTTCATCCCAAACTGGCTTTCAATGGACCACTTCCTTAGCAGGTAACGCTAGTGTTTTGTTCAACTTCACAGTCGTGATGGTGCGTTGGGTTATGATGTTACGTAATAGGGATTCCTTTGTCTTCCCTCACAAATGACCTTCACAGGACGTTTGTTGACAAACAAGATGCGGGTCCACTCGCTACCGCGCGGCGCACGACGCACGTGGTGCGGCTCGACCGACCGGTCTAACCGGCACCGGCAACCGGCATCCACGCCGCCATGTTTGTTGTCACGCCACCAGTCCATCTCACTCTGAACTCATGCCACACTCCTCTAACTCGTTCTATATTTCCTCTCTTTCCCACTCAGCCTAAGCGGATCTTCTCGCTCGTTTGCCTACGTGACTGACAATAACAAAAACATAACCCTTGATATTACAACAGCCAGCTTAAATGTTATAAATAAGAATAATGTCCGTGCTTTTTTTCTTGGCAATACTATAATCAAGCTTCACAATCAAGTTTCCAAGATATACAAATAAGCTTCTTAACTTATGTCCTATACGTAGGCCTATTACTTAAGTTTTTTTTAGGCAAATATTGTAAAACTTTCATGACTTTTGAGAAAACATCATCAGATATGCTAGATTAGACCAAGTTTGTCATACATAGTTATCTTTAAAAACATGATACCCTAATCAAACTTTCGCTTTAAAAAAATAGTAGGTGCGCTTGTATTGTCTCATGCATGACTCTCATCTCTCTTGTGATCATTGGTGTCGTTATTACTTATATGTTTTGTTTACTTGCTTAGGTATGGATATTTAATATTTGCTTGCTTGATCTATACTCAATCATTTGACTTCCTTCTGTGTCAAAGCATAACTTCAGTGTTTCACAATTTACTTGAGGCAGGATGTGCCATTTTCGCTACTAGCTACGGCTTCATTGAAGCCAAGTATCTGCTACAAACGGCTGCAATACTGCATTAATTGCAACTGTTAATTTCGGCGAAACCGTCACTCTCCCTTTTCCGAGAATCGACGGTTACAACCGGGAAAGCCGGGCGCAGCCGAAGCATCGTTACGCATGGGCATCCCCGTAAATTATTACGGTTGGGGTGAGGGCAGGTAGCGTTGCGCAATACGAGCGGGAGCCGTTTCTTTGTTACGATCCAGCATAAGAACAAAAGCAACACTTAGCTCCTGCTTTGTGGTGTAGGGGCTCTTAAAAGCTTATGGACTTTGAAATAATCGAATTTACTTCAAGAAATGTACCTAACACACATGATACATTACATCCGGGAGGGTTTATGTGTATTGTGTGTAGGTAATGTCTACTTACTGGTTTTTAATATTTTCTGAATTACTTTTACAAGATCTTCATCAGCATTCATGTTGAAGACGCCCTGTAACAAACAATAAGGTGTTATGGTTTATCGAATTATCATAGTTCAACAAAGTTAGTTCCGGTTTTTTTTATGTTTGCAAAATGGTAAACTTTAACTACCATCCACAATTCCACATTCCTAATTATTTTTAGGACGTACAACAGAAGACGAATAAAAAAACGATGCCTATTGCCTACTTCAAGTGTATTCAATAGGATGGTTGAAATCTTACCTATGAAATTTAACGTGATAACTGCATAGCTATCTATAATAGAGAAGGGCTGCGCGGGGGTAATCCCGAGAATCAAAAGTTTTTGCCCCTTTTATTTGTGTTTCAGCGCCGACCGAGTCCGTGTGCCACGTCACGTATTCAAACTGCACCTGATGTAGTGAACAAAGGGAGATTTTGGAACTAGGGAATTTTCGGATACCGTAGCCGCCCGTAGGGTAGCAGCCACTAGGAGAAATAAGTTTTGAATTGTATTCAAAGACAGACAGCCCGCCACTAAAAAGTAACATACTAACTAGTAATGGATAACACAACTGAAGATATAATATTATTAGACGATGATGTAATTCGATTTGATGGCAGGTAGATAGTTCAGATGGTAGATAGTTCAAATTTCAATGAGGCCACCCTCAGATAAATAGCTTTGACTTTGACAGCCAGCTTCGGCTGCCTCCGTTCTTTGTTTTCACCCTTTGTTTTTTAAGGGATGATTTCCTGGATAAAAACTATCTTATATCCTCCCCGCCGGATGGACAAGATGGAGTGACGACCTTGTAAAGCTCGCGGGAACGCGGTGGATGTGAGTGGCACAGGACCCGTCTGAGTGGCGTGCTTTGGGTGAGGCCTATGTCCAGCAGTGGATGTCTATCGGCCGAAATGATGATGATGATCCTCCCAGCCGGACTACCTCCATAAAGAGAAAATCTCTTTCTTTTTTATACTCCATCTACCTATATTTTGAACTTTTTTTGCTTAATCTTCTATATTTCACGAAATGTAGACGTCAATGTGTTTACCTTACCTGTTACATGTATCTCGAAGATTCTTAATAGGTATAACGAGATAACGACGCAATAGTTCTGCATAGAAAGAAACCAACGTGACAAATAATTCCGCATAAGCCTCTCGCCTCTCATGAACTGAATAATAATATACAATAGCTATCACAATTATATTTTCCCCCTTGATAATCTAATCATATATCATACGGTCACCCAAACCAAGGTTGCGGAAACCGAATTTACATTGCTGATGTGAACTTTTTGCGCTGTTCTAACGCATGTTTTATACATGTAAGGCTCAGACGGTATGAAAACGCAGAGTCGACAACCTCAATAAAAAATCATACAAAGTTTAATACTTTTTACTGACTAAAACTTATTTGAATCCAACGCTGAGTCGATTGCAATGCACCTATTATTCATCGATATACCTACTTTGTCACGTTCACGACAGGATTGAAATAAATAAACATACAATACAAGGCGAGTCGCGTCGTTTACATTAGTACCTAATAAATTTGGTTAAAGTAATGATGATATTAATGATATGTGATCTTCCGTTGCGGTTACAAGCTCAATACATTTAATTACTCGAATTGGGTCATGTCATGTGTATACCGGCAAACCGCAGAACAGTGGTCTGACCTGACATGTAGGCGTGAGATAAACACTCCACTGTTGTCTGCGGTTATATGATTTAACCATTTCACGCGTACTTACCTAGTAGAAAAAAAAGAAATGCTGAATTCAAGAGACTATCTTCTATAGGTAGGTACTTTGCTACACTCATTTGGTGACGATTAGCAATGGGCAGCTTTAAATTTTTCAAAGTGAACATTTTCTTTTGCTATAAAGTTCTGATATTTATCAAACCTGTCAGTTACTATGGTGAAATATTATAAATAGTTTTCGTGATTTGCTCACTAACAAGAAATTATCTGATTTCAGGTAGTTCTTTACTTGTCTTTATTAGACCAATAAGAAATACAGACTGAAGCTAAAGTAGAATTTAACACGTTAAGTCATCGTTAAGTACGTTTCTTTCAGTAACACTTTCTAAAGCTGAAATGTTTTCGTTAAGGAAAAATACGAAATGTTTCAGGAATTTCCCGTCATTAGTGATGATCCCGGAGGAATGTCCATATTTTCAGAATTTGAATAAATACTTAGTCATAAGTAAGTATGTTAGTTTTCCAGTCATTTTCTTTTTAAATGTGAAAGCTATAAGTTTTTGGGAGCACCATCGGAGAATTTAGAAAACAATCCCTTTTCAACAGAACAGTATTTGAGATTTTAATTTCGCAAAAACAGAATAAAGTAAAATATTGAATACTTACTGGTAAGTTGGAAATACGTTTTGAGTAGAAAAACTTACATCAGAACGTTTGAAAAAGCGATTTGGGAATACGATTGACGTTTCTTTAATACACCTGCCAGTTTCCTTCCACGTTCCAATCTGTGGTCAAGGACAGTGGTCTATTGGAAATTCAGATTCCCGAAAACATCACCATTTTTATCTGTCATAATGTCAATAACATCGGGTTCGTTGCACTCGGACACGTTTGGATGAAAAACGATACGATATTCGGTGATTGACATGTAACATGTTTTCTCGGCGAAGTTGACAAGGTTATATAAGTATCAAAATTTAGACTGATTTGGATTTTATGAAACTAAATACTTGCTGTAAATAAAAATTACACATTGCGTAACAGCAGTGCTTATCATGTCAACTTTGAAGTCTTTGTAGATAGGATCATTTGAATTATTGCAGATCTACGTCTAACTGCATAGTACATATGTGTGTCTCTTTATTCTTCTGTGGTTAGGCCAGCACTCGAAAGCACGCCAGCTTTTTAGGGTTCCGAAGTCCACAAGGAACCCTTATAGTTTCGCCATGTCCGTCCGTCCGTCCGTCCGTCTGTCCGCACTATTGCTCGGAGATGCTTAGTTCTAGAAAGCTGTAATTTGGCATGAATATACATATTAGTTACGCTGACAAAGTGGTACAAGAAAATTTTGAATTTTTTTTTTTATAGGGTACCTCCCCTACTCGTAAAGTGGGGATGTAATTTTTTTTCTTGCGTACGCCATGGTGCGGCATATCGTTGAATAGGTCTTTAAAAAATATTGTGAGACTGTTAAAACCATTTTTTGATTAAGTGATGCGTTTGTGAAATACATATTAAGCTTTAAAGTGCTATTTTTTGTTAGAGTCACGTGTCCCCCCCCCCCCCCCTACCAGATAAATGGTGGTATTTGGATGGCTGAAAAAAAACACGGTTATGGCATATATATAACGTAGTTGAAAGGAAAACTATCACAGCTAAGTAGGCTGTACAAACTTACGAGTCATAGTCGACCAACTTATGAAATGATTAAAAAACCAATGATTTTTCTCGAGCGGCAGGGGCGTCGGGCGGACGTCATACATACCACAGGCTAGCTAGATGCTAATAAGTCTTAGAAAGGTACTGTGGGCATCGTCAACTTCGGAACCCTATACTCTGCGCGTGGCCCGACACGCACTTGGCCGTTTTTTTATCTTAGTTCTGAGCGAGTCGCATAGGTATAACGAGTTTGCCCACATCAGTGGGAGACTTACAAGACATGATGTCATCAATGTATACCTTACACTCTTGCGTATTTAAGCAAGCAGTCAGTATTTGTAGTCAAGTAGGTACAAGTTTAATGTAGAAAATTCCATTAATTTGAGGGACTTAAGGAATAGCAGATATAAAACAACTAGCTTCAGCCGGCGACTTCGCCCGCGTGGAATTCGGTTATCGCGTTCCTGCGGGAACTATACGTTTTTCCGGGATCAAAAGTAGCCTATCTCTTTTCTCGGGACCCCAACTATCTCCGTGCCAAATTTCATCTCAATCGGTTCAGCGGTTGAAGCGTGTGGAGGTAACAGACAGACAGACAGACAGAGTTACTTTCGCATTTATAATATTAATATGGATACAGAGTAAATTGAGTTACGTCACGGTAAACAAATAAGGAAGTGAAGTTGATGTACAGATGACAACGTTTAATTAATTAAACAGTTAACATGCAGAAGAAATGTTTGTTTTAGTAGTTTGAGACAAAATTATGGCTTGAGTTTGAACGTAAATGGACATCCCGTTATCTAGCAGAATAAGAAAGAAGATTGATGCGTTATCAACCTGGAGCTTACGCACTGAACACTGATAGCGGAAATATAAAACATATAGAAACCAGACAAAAACATTACCCTGTTACACAACCAACCTCAGAAATAACTTATCACAAAACAACATTAGATAATGAAGACACGTAGTCTGGCTGGACAAAAGGGTTTAATTTAATCAAAGTCTAGCGTACGACGACCCAATCAGAATAAGTACACGTTATCTCCTTCAATTTCAGTACATTTAATCAACATGCGGACTAAAATGAATAACATCATCTCCTGATATTCTACAGCGCAAAGAAATTCAAAAATTCATACTAAATATTAGCTAACTAACTAAATATTAGCCTAAAACATGATTCAAAACAAACCGCAACTAATTTACTTAGACATAACCGCAGATAGGAACTAGATTATCTACCTACATGAAACACAATTCCTTAAGCTACTTATGTCGCATGAACAAGCCGAACCCGCAGCCCATTACTTTAAGAAGTCTGAAAGGCTGGCCTTCTATTCGCCTAAAGTTAATTATCGACTCCCACACGCAACACATTTGGTAACTGGTTCACCCATCGATTATGTATCCGAACTATTACAGAAGGTGACGTGCGTGACGTCCGAAAACGACAATATCTTATAACTTATACCTGAATCAATCAAACAGAGGGAAGAATTATAACCCGACCCAACAATAAAGGGCAGCATCCAAAAAGTATTCGTATACAAGAACGACACGTGTGTTTTTGCCAACATGTGGATAATCTTCCATCCACAGTCGGATGTAGGTCTCTTCAATTTATAACCCTGTATATTTTTTGTACTTACAATTTGTGTGCACAGAATTGTTTTTATTTATCTTGAAATTGTTTTATTTTATTTGTTATGTTCTATTTCTTTTTTGTGCAATGAATAAACATTATTATAATTATTTATTCACAACATTTCCATTTGTTGGTCGCCAATATTTCCCCATCGACTTTTACGAGGACGTCTACGTCAAGCAGTGGGGCTGGTTGTCTGCCGATGTTTTCCTTTCTGGTCTCGCCTCCATTTCAGAGCCTTCATGCCACATCTGATATCTCTATGGAATGTAACCCAAATGGAGACGGCTCAATTTGGGTGCAGCGAGGACTCATGCTGTAACGGTCAACATAGTCTTCCTTCGGATCTGTGTGTTTCTCAACCGGCCACGAAGATATATTGTATTCTCAACGTCGCACGTTCCATCTTAAGCTGAACTACCTGAGTCTATGGATGAGCTTTTTGGTGAGAGCTCACCACGTCTGAATCACTCTATAATTCAATAATGTGACAATCCATTGCGTTAATTGTTTTACTTTTATTTCTAGTTCATTTTAATTTTGTGAGGATGCAATCACAATAAGTAGATGTATGTCACCACCACGACCACAACACCCTATTTTATGTCCCATCACAGGCCTCTTATAAAAGAGAGGGTTTAGATATAGGACGTGGGCCCATTGCTGTTTGTCATGTCAATATATTTGCCAAGCCTCCTCCTTTTCTACGACATACTTGCAATGCAATACATATATGAGCGCCATATTGCAGTTGTTTATCAATGCAACAATGTAGACACGAACGTAATGTATTCTATGTTGTAGTGTGGTGTGTAGATACCGATTAACCATCCATGACCTGCTTATCCATACGATGTTATTCTTAAGTCGAGTTAACTTAATCATTTTATGATCACGACATGAACACGATTCCACGTTGGTATTAGGAGACTGATTATAAATATGGAAATTCACATATTTGATTATAATAAGAAAAAATAAGATAACGAAATAAAGTACCAATCAATACAGCTTTTTAAATCTCGAAACGTATTCGAATGTCAGATGAATGGATAGTACTAAATGTATGCGTCCATTAAACACAGATACCTATACCTCTACTGTTTTATGGCAATCGCTGATGAAAAGGATTTTCGTGTGCCTCATGGCTCCGATATACAATTTAAGAGTCAAGGTCGAGCTATATTTAAATTCCTGTTTATGTTAAATGTACGTGCTTTTACGCCACGTTTTTAAAGTAGGTAAAGTACCTACTTGAATATTTACGGATCATCGGAAACAATCTCAACAAAATTGATCCCAAGTTACTCAGTTCAGAGAATATACCTACGCTTAGTTGTAATTTGTTCTTATATATCTCTCTTAGTGCCTCTTCAGTCCTGAAGGTTGGCCGCTTTTCCTTTTATATACAAAGGAAAATGATACCTACCGACGTTATATAATTACTTTAGACGTAGACCCATACGATTAGTGTCGTTTGGCTATATAATATCGGGTACCACTTATAACTTGATACTAAGACATAATTGATCATGCATTATGCAATCGATCAGGTGACTAAATAAATTGCGGTTGGTAACGGAATTTATGATCCTAACCGTATACAATATAGTAGATAAACAAGAAAAAAGTCCTAGTTATACGGGAATAGAGTTAGTTTCACTGGTCACTTGATTTTGCCCCGTCACGTTTCCCATAACATCGAGATTTAAAAAAACATAGTCGCGGCAAAAACGCGATCGACATTGAAGAACTCGATTCGCAAATAAGATATCTACAACTACAACACATAATGTAGATCGTTACGTAACTAGTGCGAATAAGAGTACTTAACAGAAAATAAAATTGTGAGTTTGAAACGTTGAATTTATTTTTCAGCAAATGATAAGATAACCTAGTCTATTGCGCAGTAATTCATTTCCACAATCATGAATTGTAAACAACAGATACCGGAGCTCGGCTGACTTACGGCTCATAGCAACGGCGAGTGAGCATGCCTTGTGGAAATTTGGCATGGTTTGTCCAAATCCAATGCCCCTTGAATATGCATAAGAACACTGATAGCATTTCGTCAATTTTAGAATAAAACATCGTATGTTTGTATTTTAGGTATTTAGGTTAGGAGTAAGTAGGAGGTATTGTATATAAAAATAAATTGCCGTGCGTAAGTCTGGAAACTCGAGAAATGCTGGGCCGATTTGACTGATTATTTATGAACGGAAAATTTAAATATTTCGATTCTTTTACGGTGACTCAAAAGTTATGATGATGACACTGACAATTTATCAGAAAAAAATAATAGAGAAATAATACTTAACTATGTATTGTTTACATCAAATAACATAATAGAACTCGTATGCCTTTTGTCCGGGTGTGCCTAAGACGTTTTATGACTAAGTCGCGTTTTGCCTAAACTTCAATCTTCAGTGGCATTAAGACTATGTTGTTTGCTGTCTATTTCGCTTTTTGTCTAATTGGTTGACTGCCTGTTTCGACGAGTGACTTAAACGTTTTATGACTAAGTCGCGTTTTGCCTAAACTTCAATCTTCAGTGGCGTTAAGACTATAGAGCTTGTTGACTAATTCGCTTTTTGTCTAATTGGTTGACTGCCTGTTTCGACGAGTGACTTAAACGTTTTATGACTAAATCGTGTTTTGCCTAAACGTCAATTTTCAGTGGCGTTAAGACTATACTGTGATATCAATAGTCCACTCAGTCCGTTAGGTCAAAGGTGTGAATGTAGGTTAGGTTTGTTAGTCATCTATATACGCCCGAAGGGCAAACTACCTAGAAATAGGGGCCCCGCGTAGCGGGGACCCGTCGACCCAGTCACATTTGGATTCGGTCACTTACGACCACTTTCCTCTCACGGCCATTTGCTTGGAATGCCCACATCCCCGAATGTCCATGTCGCTCGTACGACCATAATACAAGGAATGTGACTGGGTCGACGGGTCCCCGCTACGCGGGGCCCCTATTTCTAGGTAGTTTGCCCTTCGGGCGTATATAGATGACTAACAAACCTAACCTATATTTGGCGAACTACGATTGGGACCAACTGCTACTCACGCTGCGTAAGTCAATTCGCTGTTGGTCCGGATTTTAGGGCAAATTGCGTGTTGGACCAAACGCTAACTGGACAAACAGCGACCTAGACCAAAGGCGAGCCAGACGAACGGCTAACAAATCAATTAGTAATTTATTTTAGACCTAACGCGTTTTAGGCATAGGGCGTAATAGGCATCAGACTCTATTAGTCTCAATCCTATAGTAGGTCTAATGTGTTTGAGACCCATAGCGATTTAGCTCAAACAGTTTTAGTCCTAATGCTTTTTAGGCTTGAGTCTAATGTATAGGTTGACCAAACGCGTTTCAGACCTAAAGCGATATAGCTAAACCAGTTTTAGTCCTAATGCAAATCGGTACAACAGATATGAGGGCATAATGATTATTAGGATATTAGAGTTTTAGACTAAAAGCGACTTAGGCAGTGTATCGATATAGGTAAAAAACGTTACAGGCACACCCGGACAAAAGGATAATTTATTGCCTATTTCCTGAATAAGAACTATTGAACAATGTCAAGATTTTTCTTTAAAGAAGAAGAATCAGTAAAAATAGTCGTAGCAAAAAAATAATTAATATAAAATATTCTCTCAGAGAAAAATCTCTAACGATAGTTGCTGAGGTCCGCTTGACGACCCACGGGTTTTCCTGTGCAAGTCATTTTACGGAAAATTCTTTTAATAATATGATTTGGCCACTGTAGGGGTGCCATGCCATAAGATTCTCATGTCCTTTAAATGCTGAGTCATATTCCAAAAATTTAGATTAGTCACTTAAGTTGATAAGCACGTGATAAGCGACAAACGATCTATCATAGATACCAGATGTTTCTAAAGAAGATGTCAAAACGAGACGAATCGCCTGCATGATCTGCATCATTATTCATTAATAGCACGACAAAACTTAGAAGGCTCGCGGATTAAGCAATAACAGGCTCTGCGTCAACGGCTTAAGTGCTTCGCCGCGCGCCTTCTAAGTTGTGTTCTGCTATACCCATAAACGATGTTTCGTCATTCAATTACTACTCTGAATTTCGTCCTTAATTTCCGTTTACATAGATATACAACGACATTGCAAAATACTTAATCCTAATTGTCTGATCTATTTAAATTTCTAGAAAACGTTTCAATTAGGTGCTCATTGCTTGCTTAGCGTGAGATTTATATATTAGTTAAAAAAAGATACGAGTAAATAAGTAATAAATATGCGGCAATAACATGAGGCTAACCTAACCTAATCTAAACAACTGCTCTAAGCCGCAGAATAAGTTATTACTATCAGTTATACCAAAATAACCTGTATAATAAAAAACAATTGTACTTTCAAATACTTATACACCACATTTTTAGGGTTTTGAAGTCCACAAGGAACCCTTATAGTTTCGCCATGTCCGTCCGTCCGTCCGTCTGTCCGCACTATTGCTCGGAGATGCTTAGTTCTAGAAAGCTGTAATTTGGCATGAATATACATATTTTAGTTACGCTGCCAAAGTGGTACAATAAAATTTTGAAATATATTATTTTACAGGGTACCTCCCCTACTCGTAAAGTGGGAATGTAATTTTTTTTCGTGAGTACCCCATGGTGCGGCATATCGTTGAATAGGTCTTAAAAAAATATTGTAGGTTTGTTAAAACCATTTTTCGATTACGTGATGCGTTTGTGAAATATTAAGCTTTAAAGTGCTATTTTTTGTTAGAGTCGAGTGTCCCCCCCCCCCCCCTGCCAGCTTAATAGTGGTATTTGGATGGCTGAAAAAAATCACGGTTGTGGCATATATAACGTAGTTGAAAGGAAAACTATCACAGCTAAGTAGGCTGTACAAATTTACATTACATTACAGTCATAGTCGACCAACTTATGAAATGATTAAAAACCAATGATTTTTCTCGAGCGACAGGGGCGTCGGGCGGGCACGTCATACCACAGGCTAGCTAGATGCTAATAAGTCTTAGAAAGGTACTGTGGGCATCGTCAACTTCGGAACCCTATACTTTGCGCGTGGCCCGACACGCACTTGGCCGGTTTTTTTAATGATGGTATGACAACATTTATTACAAGACAAGAAACGCATAGCAAGCTTACATACTTACTAACTCGATCATTTATATGCTAAACAAACAATAGGTACAATATAACAATATTTAACCTACAGGAGAAAAATGAGCGATAAAGAGCAAGTCACAAGGTAATTACTTATGTAGGTAATTTAGCTAGTACGTTGAGGTTGTCGATAGATACAAACAACAATCTGTCAATGTGTGCAAACTAGGTCACCGCGAGATCTTTAGCTGTGTGTGCAACAGCTGACGACCGTCAGAGGTCTTTGCCCTCCTAGCAATGAGGTCAACGACCCCTATGTCACATCCCCTAATTGGCCCAGGGGCATGAATCAAGGGAGCTTGTGTTGCTATATTGAAATGCGAGATAAGATGCTTAGAAGCAGTCAAAACTATCAAACTTCGTTGGTGTCTCTAAAATTGAGTTTGCATCTACTTTATTTACCCTACAATGCGGGTTCTAACCCTAAAACGGAACGGAATATTTATAAAGTCCATTATATTTGCTGGTGTTCTCGGATTATAAACGTTTAATGCAAGTAAGTTTTAGGAGTACATCCCTCCTCCGATAAAAATTTAAGGCGTTGAGGATTTTAAATCAACATTAGACTGACTACTGTTAATAACTTGAATGTTTCTCGCAGCACAGAAAAAATATAAAGGCACAAATCCGTAATTATAAAGAGAAACAAATGAAGAAAAACTATAAAAGATTCAGATATTTTATTCGTAATAAATATTACAAGTCAAACATTTACATTGGTGGATTACATGAGAATAATAGTACATTCGTATAATTAAATTAGTTTACATTATTTATGATTTTAATTTATAAAACTCGAGTATATAAGTATATGTCATAACTGAATTAATCAATATTTTACCCTATTTATACGTTGTAGTAATGAAACAGGTAGGTGCATCAAGTCAAAAAAAGAAAGGTAAGGAAATAAATCCTCATAATGATCTTTTTAAGGCACCCTCACATAAGCCAAAGAAACATCGAGGCACCTGCGTATGACAGTGGAATTATTTAGGTACCTACGCACTATTAATAACGCCCACAAGTTCGTGGCATAGACACGAATAACTAAAGCGATTAGAGCCCCCTGTTCTGTTGTGTACGATTCAAGTAAGTAACTAGAAGCATTGATGTAGAAAATAGCCACGTGACTCGCTCGTTATGGTCTGTATCGAGCAGGACAGAACGAGTGCGGAGATAAAGCGCCGGGGTCGAACAACTCGTCGAATTGGCCTTCTGTGGGCACCGAGCACCGACGCATCAGGCAGATTACGCCCGGCTCGCGGTAAACAGGTCTGCGTTCGTTGGAGCACGTACGCAATGTACCGCTTGTGAGCTGGTACTGCGTACTTATTATATTTTTTATGGGGGGAACATGCCGAAACGAAGGGAAATACTATAATGTCGTATTGTTATGGCACCAAAATAAAAAATAATAATTAAATCGCGTCTACAAATAATAACAGTGGTTAAATGACTTCTCTCAACCATGCTCGGAAATGTTTGCGTTAATTTAAAAAAAAAAGAAGACGCGAGGCTCTTCATTGTTGGACCACCACAAACATGGCAACAATAATGTTTACATCACCCTTGGCCGTAAAGTGAGATTTTCTGCCCGCTACGCGGAGAGAAAATCTCACTTCTTGGCCAAGGCAGGACGTAAAACTTTTGACCAACCACGGGCGGTAATTCGTAAAGCCCCAGATCGCATATTTATGGCCCTCACCTTCGGTTCGGGCCACAGAAACCTGCGATCTGGGACATTTACGAATTCACCACCCTAGGTCTGTAATGTACTATTTTGCTGGCCTAGGCCGGCAATGAAGTGCTGGCCAGGTGGTGGTTGGTGATGATTTTATTATTATGTACTTCCTCACAGTTTGCGAAAAGCATTAATACCTATAGCTCGGCCGCAACGGCGATTGCCGGGCCGGACTCTGCGCTCCTTGGCGGCCTCTGCAATAATGCGTTATTACTTATGCTGTACGATTATGATGAGGTTTTCAATATTTTCACTAATAGATAGAGGGGTTTCTGAGCAAGGTTTTGATGTATAAATTTGTTAACCTACTATACGTGCGAAGCCGGGGCGGGCCACTAGCATAAGATAAGATAGATGCCAATTCACTTGGATCGATTAGCTTAGACACGGCTGATCGCTGTCATTGAACAAATCGGTCTCCATACGAATCCACGGTCATTTCATTTCGAATTTCGATCGTTTGGTTCGTCTGTATTGCGAGCTTAATTTTTTGTATTATGAAACCGCTGTTCTTACTTGAGCACAAATCGAAGCCTCGAAGATATTTCACAGATAGAAATGTACATGTACATGTAGGTGATAAACAGAATATTTTCCGACGGATCGGATGATGTTTGTTATAGCAGCGAGTCAATATTGGCAGACGACACAAATTGACGGTACGACAAAGCGCGGCCATGATAACTCCAGTTACTAGTATTGGGTGGTCAATATTGATTCAAAGAACAAATTAGACCGATATCGTGATCTTCAGAAAGTCACAAATGAGAGATACTGATAGTAAAGTTATCAACTCCACAATACAATCCGCGGTAGTTATGACCTAGTTTGAGCTCTAATGTAAGGCCAAGGTCTGGCCAGCAGGAATGGGTTGCGTGTAATCTGTGTGCCTCGTTTTATTAGGGTTCCGAAGTCCACAAGGAACCCTTATAGTTTCGCCATGTCCGTCCGTCCGTCCGTCCGTCCGTCCGTCCGTCCGTCCGTCCGTCTGTCCGCACTATTGCTCGGAGATGCTTAGGTCTAGAGAGCTGTAATTTAGCATGAATATGTATATTGGTTACGCTGACAAAGTGGTACAATAAAATTTTGAAATATATTTTTTTATAGGGTACCTCCCCTACTCGTAAAGTGGGGATGTAATTTTTTTTTCTTGCGTATCCCATGGTGCGACATATCGTTGAATAGGTATTAAAAAAATATTGTGGGTTTGTTAAAACCATTTTTTGATTAAGTGATGCGTTTGTGAAATATTAAGCTTTAAAGTGCTATTTTTTGTTAGAGTCACGTGTCCCCCCCCCCTGCCAGCTAAATGGTGGTATTTGGATGGCTGAAAAAAATCACGGTTGTGGCATATATAACGTAGTTTAAAGGAAAACTATCAGAGCTAAGTAGGCTGTACAAACTTACGAGTAATAGTCGACCAACTTATAATGATGATTTTTCTCGAGCGGCAGGGGCGTCGGGCGGGCACGTCGTACCACTCGTACCACAGGCTAGCTAGATGCTAATAAGTCTTAGAAAGGTACTGTGGGCATCCTCAACTTCGGAACCCTATAATTTGCGCGTGGCCCGACACGCACTTGGCCGGTTTTTATTATAGATACAGGGTGTCCCAAAAGTAACACGTTACAGTGACACCGGAGGTAGGTCAGCCTAAGTAGCACCGAACCAACCTAACATGACCTCAGTAAAAGTTGCTTGGTTTTCAAGAAATCGCCAATTTTCAACTTTTTCAGAATTTTCCCGTTTTTTAACATGTTATGTGGCAACATTTTCTCAGACAGCCCTTGTGCTTGGGTTTTTTTATTTGTACTTTATCAGGAATAGTCCAGTAAGATGATACAAGTGTTATTTGGTCGATAATAAATGTAAAACGCGGAAAATTCCTGGATAAAACTTGAATTTAACTGTCGGAAAAACATTAATTGCGTCTTTGACACACTACCGTGAAAAAAAAAACTAGAAACTAAATGAGCAAGTGCCTTTAGGAACATGCATATGTTATGCTGATTCTAAAATGGATCTTAATGCAGTAATCTAGGAAGGAATTTTCAATAACCCATGACAGGCCATGCGGTCACAAACAGTAGCTGCCAGGTAAAAACTACCTTATCGCCTTTGATACCTAACCTTTTTGTTATTTGACTATTGAACTAGAGCGAAAGAGGTGTACGTATTAATAATAAATAATAAAGGGAGATAATCCTATTTGAAGGATGTCGTTTGCTAATAACAACAATGAGGCACGTGTGGATTTTAAGTCGTTGTTTCGTTCCACAAACAATCCAAACAAAAGAGAAATCAGAGTCTAGAGAAAAGAAAAGTCGATTTAGTTTGGGAACACACAAAAGACAGGATGCAGATAACACCGGTATCGCACGAAACACAAGGTAACGAACTGAATTGATTGCTACCTAATAACCACTTTAATAAAAGCCGTGGTGGCCTAGTGGTTCGATCTACCGCCTCTCAGAGGGTCGGGGGTTCGATTCCGGCTCGCACCTCTAAGATTACTTATGTGCGAAATTCAATTTGAATTAACCACTGAGCTTTTCGGTGAAGGAAAACATCGTGAGGAAACCTGCACGCATCTAAGAAGTAATTCAAAGATGTGTGTGAAGTCCCCAATCTGCACTGGGCCCGCGTGGGGACTATAGCCCAAACCCTCTCATGATGAGAGGAGGCCTCTGCCCAGCAGTGGGACGTAAGTAGGCTGTAGTAGTAGTAACCACTTTAATAAACTGACAAAAGAGTCAATCCATTCCCTTTCTTTTGAAAGATGATAAAGTGGGAGGGGCCCAGGTAAAAATCCAAACGTGCGTCATTGCTGTTATTAGCAAACGACATCCTTTAAATAGGATTATTTCCCTTTATTATTAATACGTACACCTCTTTCGCTCTAGTTCATAAGTCAAATAACAAAAAGGTCAGGTATCAAAGGCGATAAGGTAGTTTTTACCTGGCAGCTACTGTTTGTGACCGCATGGCCTGTCATGGGTTATTGAAAATTCCTTCCTAGATTACTGCATTAAGATTCATGTGTGATACCATTTTAGAATCAGCATAACATACACATATTTCTAAAGTCACTTGCTCATTTAGTTTCTAGTTTTTTTTTTCACGGTAGGGTGTCAAAGACGCAATTAATGTTTTTCCGACAGTTAAATTCAAGTTTTATCCAGGAATTTTCCGCGTTTTACATTTATTATCGACCAAATAACACTTGTATCATCTTACTGGACTATTCCTGATAAAGTACAAATAAAAAAACCCAAGCACAAGGGCTGTCTGAGCAAATGTTGCCACATAACATGTTAAAAAACGGGAAAATTCTGAAAAAGTTGAAAATTGGCGATATCTCGAAAACCAAGCAACTTTTACTGAGGTCATGTTAGGTTGGTTCGGTACCACTTAGGCTGACCTACCTCCGGTGTCACTGTGACGTGTTACTTTTGGGACACCCTGTATAGTCTAATTAAAATTTAATAGGTCAGAACAGTCTTACGAATATGAAGATTGTGTCCAAAGATGCCAAATATTGAATACCTGTTTTTTTGGCCATGTCACATGATGGTTTGTATCATGGATCTATTATAAGTAAGGATTCACAATCAGCCGGAGAAAAATGGCCCCGTCAAAAGTCCGTTTGGCCTTCGCCTTCGTTATAAAGAGGCGTTATTAGCATATTGGAACGTATTTTCTAATGTCAGTTTGCTCCATATATTTTGTTTTTGACATGTTCTGTTAGGCACTGTTCGTCCATATGTTATTATTATTACTTATTATAGGTCAATGGTTTTTATGAAACAGTGATATAACTTGAATTAACATAATTCAGCGGCATTTATATGAATATGCTTGACCATGTTGAATCTTAACGATTAGGTAGGTACAGTCGAGTTCGCCAATATATACACACTTTTGCACCTTACCACGTTGTCATAAGGTCCAAAAGTGTATACATATTAATGAACTCGAATGTACATCGGTGTTGTGGTACAATATGTAGGGTGCACCTGTACCTACTGTGCTCATTATACAACAAAAGGTGCTTTGACTGCCTACATTACACTGTGGACTTACTTTATTTAATGAAACACACCGTTTGAGTAACCGCTTTCACTAAAATTATGTATTAAGGCATGCAAGTTCAAATATGATTTAAAAAACAATCGGTTCGTTTATATATACTATTCTTGTACAGTCGAGTTTATTAATATGTGTACACTTTTTGACCTTATTACAACGTAGAAAGTGCGTGACGTAGATGCTCCGCTGCTAGCAAAAAGCTATTTCCCACCAAATCTGCTGAGTCTACCATCCTTTTCGCCACCATCTTTTGTAATTTCAACTGCTCGTTTCTTTATTTGTTTTTTTTTGGTGAATAAAATCTCTTATTATTATTATTATTAAATCTCATTAAGTGCATTAAAGTGTGATGCGATGCGGTAAGGTCTACTTTTGGAAATGTTTAATTTAAATTTGCATAAAAGTAAGAACGCTATTAGTTGCGTAACTACTTAGACTTTTAGTTAGATCAGTAGGTACCAACTACCAGAATAAAGGTACAAAATGTCAGATTAATTTTAAAAAAAATACTAGTCCACAACTGTGTTATATGAATAGAATAGAAATTTATTTGACATACAAACGACACAGAGATATACAGTACAACAAAAAACATTATAATTATGTTTTTTGTTGTACTGTATATCTCTGTAAAATAACTGATAACTGTATAACTACGGTAAAATAAAATAAATACCCCTATGTCGGAGTGCCGAATAGGGTGCCACTCAGCATTATACCGCATGGCGCTCGAAAGCGTATATATACCTACTTCCATAGTCAGGCGGTTCGAAAAATATACTACTGCACAGGTATTCCTAATTAAAAACGTCCTTGTTTGTTTAAGTACTAAATTCTAAATTTATCTTGCACTTTCTCGGATGTTTGCATCGAGAGCCAAAAACAAGATTGAATTCGAACGTAAGCCGCAGACGTCACGCATCGCTGAGCGTTAGAAAAACATCTGCATCTGCGAAGAAATTGTGGATTGGTGGAAACCACGTTTATGAGGACCCGAACGCCGAGTTGAATATCATACAGATCATACTTCAATCATATTTTTATGAAATTTCAATCACGTTTTGCAAGTGGTATTATGGTTAAAAATAAACAAAAAATGTTATTCATTTTCATGTTGTCGCAAAGTACTTCCCTAAATAAAACTTGTAAAGGTTAGAATTCTAATATTATAAATGCGAAGGAGTCTGGGAACCTTTTCATGAACCAATATAGATATATGCAAGAAGGCGGAACGTAGGTAGGACAGATTTTTTCTCAGAAATCATGTTTAGTTTGATATTCCCAGCAGACGAAGAACGGGCGGAAGCTAGTAGGCATATATGTCACTGAAGATTGTGTGGTACACAACACAATCTTCAGTGACATATATAATATATAACAAATATAATAATAGAAAATCCGACGTCAATCAGAGGGCATGACACTCATCTCATTAATAGCATTATCGGAGTACATTTGAGATCTCGTCAACAAGCCATTGATATAATTTTTGTATCAGGGATTGTTTGTGCCTACGCCCACAGCACGATATGTAATACATACGCGCTCGATTTATACGGGCATTTGACGCACGTGGCATCATACGACAACGCATGGCGCACTGCTGCTGTTTCAAAGGAAGAGGATTCAAGTCATGAGAGGCTAACGCTGTCATACCGTTGATGGTCCATGTTACAGGTCGTGGCACGTAACTTGAGCGGTGAGCAAAAGTAGAGGGGATTTCTGCGCATGTTTACGTCTGAAGGGCCAATAAGCGTGCGTGCACAACAAAGCGCGTTCCGCGCCCCTTTGCCGATGAGACCTTATTTTTGGATTCTGCGCATCCAAGGCCACCGCTCAAGTTCCGTGCGTTCTTGGGCAGTGACATTGGAAAAAAGGCATTGTATAAAGGCATAAATAAATTGTTAAAAAAAACACGTGCGTGCGTCAACCAACACCGACGTTGTGGCCATAGAGATGCCTCCCTCCGCACATAATTCAAAAACTCAGCAATCTTGACATACCTACCTATGTTGTAATCTTTAAGCAGTGTCAATGAATGGAATATTACCATTCGTTCTAAATACACAGGTAGGCAGGTAGGTAGGTATCAAGTAGCTATGAATTAGATTTCAATTTCTATGATATTGTTTATAACTGACAACTGATGAATTAAAGGTTTTACCTAACTTTCGAGTGCCTAATTACTGATTTACTGACGTGACGATTGTTAAACTTGTTTTTTTTTTTATATAGGCAAACGAGCGCACAGTCCACCTGATGACAAGTGGGGTCACTGCGGCCCATGGACACCGAAATCCTATGATCCCCCATTAAGAAACCATAAGATCTCGAATGCGTTGCCTACCCTGGGAATCTGAGAGTCTGGAATGCCTCTGTGCCAGAAATTTAACCGGCTCCCTTTAACCCCCTATCCTACCGGAACAGACCAGTGCGAGCACTGCTATTGGGCGGTAGGTTAGCGGGGAAAGACAGTGATACCACTCCGGACGGACCTAGTATCAGGCTAGGGCATGCAATATCGGTTTTACAATTCCGGAATTGAGTTCGAGATTGTCCTTCAATTCCGGAATTCCGGAACTAGTTCCGGAACTGGTGAAATCTTTTTCTCATTACGTTTTTTTGTAATTTTATCAATATAGGGCAAAATAAAGCTAGATCTGGTGATCAACATTTTATCATTAACAATCAACAGACTTAAGTAATTAATAGATACTTGATTTTCCTACTTCAAAAATAAGAATCACTAAGTTCTATCACTAAAAACAGTGCTCAACAATTTTAGTGCCATCAAAAATTCAACTTTTTGGCAAGACCAGCTAAAGTGGTTCCTCCAGGTAGAAGTTATATTAGCACAACAGAAGACAGGAGATCTGACAAATTACAATATTCGTCGTGGCAAAACTGAAACAGAACAGAATATTATTTATAAGTACAGCAAATTGCGGACATACCAGAAAAAGATAAATACGAGACAATCCAAGGTTAAAATATCCGTTATGGAACCAGGGTCTACTTCAATGTTAGTCAATCGACCCTTAAGGTTCTTTTACTATTGAAGGATTTGTAGGTCGTAAGGAAGGACATGATAATTTCAAGCTTTTTCTAAACCTGAAAAGCTGAAAAATAGAAGAGTCCACAAAACGCAAACCTCCCTCGTGATACGAACCTGTGCTCAGCTCACGGATCTCATAGAGCCACGCCGACGACGTAATAATTTAACGTTGTAGAGGTACTTCGAAACGATGTTTTCGTTTTGATCAATTAAATTATCACTTGAGAGATTACTTGAAAATCACTTTTTAAGCATTATTCGATGATGTATGATGTTTAAAGATAATAAGTTCATGCTTGAGTAGTAAATTCAGTTGATCCTTTTCAAAATGGAAAGAAATGGTCGATTCACAATCCAGAAGTACTGAAGTGGTTTTCAATATGCATACAACTAAAAGATCATTGGTTCGTCCGGTTGTTTAATTAAGATCCCACAGAATTTATTGATAACAGAATCATCCCAGATCCAACACCATGACTTATAGAACAATATTAATATGGGTCTTCCATCTGACGCACGAGGGGCAATTGGTTGTTTCTTCCATACATCGAAATATCCATCGCCGATAAGAATATCATCCAAGATCCAACACCACGACTTATAGTGCAATATTAAAATGGTTCTTCCATCTGACGCAAGAGAGTCAATAGGCTGTTCCTTACATACAACGAAATATCCATCGCCGGACTAACAAAGTCCAAGATTATCGAAACAGGAATGCAAAACCAGGTTCTCGGAGAATATTTTGGGTCAAACGAACAAACAAAGTGAGATAACGAAGGATATTTATGGGGAACACATAACAGACCTAGTGCGCAAATGAAAGCAAAGTTCCGTCCAAGAAATGTACGATATGTGTGGAAGGAAGGCAGTCCTGTCGTAACTAATTTTCCTGTACTTATTTTGTATCATAATCAATATAATTATTTTAAATTAAAATCTAATATATTTACCTAATATTATTTTTGGAAAATTATCACTTTAAATTAAGGTCTAGTACAATTAAAACTCTATTTATTCAATTCCGGAATTTCCGATATTGAGGGTCTCAATTCCGGAATTGTAATATCGGAAAAAAGCTCCGAGATTCCGGTATTTCGAAATTCCGGAATTCCGGAATGCAAGCCCTATATCAGGCCCTACCACCATCAAATCATGTTCCATTCGATTAAGGGCCGGTTCCTATATCCACGAAACGCCTCGTTTTGCCTAAGGACGGTTAAAATTTGACAGATTCTCTATGGAACAAATGTCAAAAATCAACCGTCCGTAGGCAAAACGAGGCGTTTCGTGGATATAGGAACCGGCTTATCACTCGAAGTCGCAAATTGATTGCCAGTCTTGAGTTCTCGACATGCGACAGTCTCACAAAAAAAAAACAGAATGAGCCTGTCCATGTTTCCAATATGCTTACATGTAGATGATGTTGAGTCACAACTCTCGGCAACCATTCAGAACGTCAGTTACAGAACATTGTACCGGCTAATGTTTGAAAAGTGCTTCACTTGCGAACACGGTATATCACAACATCCGTTTATTTGAAATTATTTGCTTTTCATAACATTTTGGTATCTTTTCATGGATCTGTGTGGTTAAAAATTTAAGTTTAGTTTTTTTTATATGGAATTATTTTCGGGTCTAATCATATTTGCCTTGCCTGACGTGAGATAGATAAGTTGTAAGAGTAAGAAGTAAGTGGTCAAGGAATATGTCACTGGTTGAGGTCAAGATAAAATTGATGTTATAAATTATCAACTCTGTAACAAAATGCGATACGACGACCATTACATTGAAGAGAAGAGATCTCATCCATCTGTCATACCAATGTATTGGTTTAGTTTCAGGCAGTTAAAAACTAATTAATTCATTAAATAAAGGCCGGAAAAAAGAAAAGAAAACCTAAATAGTGTGAGAGCTGTAGGCCTCCCCAGTCTACTTAAATTGTGCAAAGCTTAAATCAGTTTTTGTTTTACTTTTTGAACTTAATAGTTCCGGCATTTCGAAAATTTTAGTTCTCTTAGTTTATAAAGTGAGCTCAAATAATTTCCCTTCCTGTGTCTTATCTACTCTATGTACCTCTACATTATATAAAATGAACTTTGAAGACGATATATATTCAGTTGTATTTTCTTTCTAAACAATCCATCATAATAATACGAGTTTGGTGAAGTGCACCGCCGTAGAAAACAACAATCAGCAATCAGCGTAGGAAAATGTTTTGATTCCAGAGACACCCTGTTTTACGGCGTAACAAAACCCACGAAAGATATTTGTGAAATAAGCGATATGAAATATTGTCCCATTGGAGATTTGCGCAAGAGAGAAGACGTCAATGGCGGAAGCTTAGGAAATCTACCAGGAAATACGCTCGAGACCGAACATTCGGCGACCACTAAAATAGATGTGAGGCGGTCTAACATTAAACGAAAAACACCTGAGAGAAAGGTCGTCAAATTTCAAAAATTTGAATCTACGTACCTCATTCGATTAGAAGAAAACCAATTAAAATTCTGTACATGTCATGACTTCATAAAAATGCAGATAACATACCAAACCAACGAACTTGCAAGTATCCTGCAACTTAACAAAATGACCCCCAAAACAATACAATTATATAATTACAGGCCCATGAAACTGATTGGAACCTGCATAAAGCACTTCAAACAGACACGAAGCAGTCGCTAGTAGCATCTGGCTGAACGCCAATACGTTTCGCCAGGTCATTCTCACAAGAAATCCGGAATAACTGAGTCAATGTGTCTGGTCTAGAGTACGTAATAGGCTAACAGCCCCGTGTGGTGTGATCGATACTCAGAACTCTACATTTCCACAACTTGAACCGAAGCCAGTGACACTGAGAGAACGTGTAAAAATATCGCTGATTTTCTGTTAAAACTACTTGACTCACTCTCAGTTTCACAAACCACCCGAAAGCATGTAGTGACTAAAGTCAATGATATATGTAATGTGCAGAAATTGTCGTCTGACTGTAAGTAGTTTTTAGAGCACAAGGTTAATTGCTAGTTTACGAAGAATCTAAAATAAACTTCACCGCAATGCGATTAGATAGCCAGCATGAATACAAAAAGTTAAAAATCGAGCGTTACAAATATTTCACAATAATTCCTTGCATTCGAGCTCGACTTAAAAAGCCATTTTCTCTTGGATCCTATACAGGGCGTCCCACGGCTAAGTAAGCCACATGGATGAAAAGTGCCTTGAATATTGTAGATGGAATATTTTACTGAAAGAACACATTATTTTAATTTAAAAAACAATTCCAACGGTATTCATAGATTTTTAAATAATTACATGGTTGAACCGGGTATCGATCCCGCTACACGAGAAAAAAAATACCCTGCAGCTTTATCATACCGATCGAAAGGCCTCATCATAAGGATTATTTTTTGCTTAATAACATAGTATCACAAATAAAAGGCAGACCATGAACTTTAACATTTTTAATTTAGTTTAACTCGTGTACCGGGTTCGATTCCCGGGTCAACCATGTAATTATTAAAAATCCATGAATGCAGTTCAAATTGTTTTTTAAATTAAAATAATTTATTTATTTATTTATTTATTATCAGTACAAATTAACACTTACAGCTAAACTTAACGTGCTAATCTATAAGAATTATACATTTGGAACTTGATTATTTATTAGCATCTGGTATGGAGCTGGCGGTTACTATTGCCTCTAAGAAGCGGTTGGCCGATGAGAAAAAAACATTCTGCGAGTTATAAAATATGTCCAATTGGATGTCACTGTCCAACAACAAATTCAAAAGCTTTAAAGCTTGATGCAAGGGTGACGAGTCCAAAGCGCGCGTCCGCGCCGCCGGGACAGCGAACAGAGGGCGGCGGCGCGGGCGCAGCAGCTCAGCGGACCGGTGCGGGACACGCAGCGATGTCTGTGCCAGGAGTGGAGGGTTCATTGTGTTGCCACGAATTAAATTGAAGAAATACTTAAGTATGTAAATATTCCTCCGAACCTCAAGTGTTTTATAATCTACCATTCCGAGCACAAATAACGTTGGATACAGGAAGGGATAAGTGCCGTACATTTTCTTGTAGAGGAATCGTATAAACTTTTTTTGTACCCTTTCCAGCAACAAAGTGTATTGCTGCTCGTGAGGGTTCCATATAGCGGCGTTCGTTTCCAGTTTACTACGGACGTAGGCATTAAACAGAACACTGAGAGCCTTAGGGTTCGTGAACAGTTTCCCCTGTCGAATAACGAATCCTAGGGATCTTTTGGCTTCATTACAGGTCTTTGTAATATGTTCGTTAAAGGTGAGTTGTGGATCGAACGTTGTACCTAGATCTCTAAGTTCGGTAGAACGTTTTAGTGGTCTGTTTTCCATAGTATAAGAGGTGTGTATGGGTTTACGATGTCGAGTATACGTCATAACTGTACATTTTTGTATATTGAGGCTGAGACTATTACGTCGCCCCCATTCGGATATGCTATCTACGAGTATGTCGTGTTGGAGTAGAGTGGTATCATTACGATTGCTCCCGGGTATGGCCAGTTTTAAGTCGTCAGCAAAGAGCAGACACGTTGAAAATTTGACTGACGATGGTAAATCGTTTACCAAAATTAAAAAAAGTAAAGGTCCCAAGTTGCTACCTTGTCCGATTCCCGAGGTAACCAGGAACGATTTAGACTCACAGTTTTTATATTGTATAAACTGTTGCCTATCGGATAAGTAGTTGCCAAAAAACTCAAGTAAATCCATGGAAAAACCCGCTGCAGCCAGTTTTTTTAGCATAGTGTCATTATTGACTCTATCGAACGCTTTCTGAAAGTCAAAATAGGCTACGTCGACTTGCTTCTTTTTATCCAGATTATTCGCGATTAATGTAACGATATTAAGTAGATTTGACGTAGTCGATCGTTTAGGCAGAAAACCATGTTGTTCATCACAAAACCAACCATTAAGCTGTTTATAAAGGTGGTTGTAAATAACAGACTCGAAGATAATGCCTTGTTTCAGTAAAATGTTCCATCTACAATATTCAAGGTACTTTCCCTCCTTGTGACATAGCCGTGGGACGGCCTGTATATATTTTGTAAGCGAAAAGTGGTCTGATTTGTTTTTAAGTAAGTAGGTAATTAGTAACGTCTTTCATCACTATTTATCCCAAATAAGTTGTGGTCTAATTTGGCGGTAAGAGCGAACGATAAACTTATAAAAACTCCCAAGTCAACATTGTCAACAAACGTTACTAATTAATAACCGACTGATAACAAAGGAAATACATAAATCCATCCAGGTGGATTTTATTTATTTATCGTAATTAAATAATGAATTAGCGACACAATCACTAATAGTCTAAACGGCTATTGCGTATTCAACTTCAAACCCAAATATAATTAATTTATCTTCATCTTTGTCCGTCCAGATGAATTACAATTATTTCTCATTTAAGTATATGAAACATTTGAAAACGATCGGGGAGAATTCATTAGACACGAGTTTCAGTCACGGAGTAACGGCCGAAGAAATAACCCTATTGTTTAGGCAGAGCAGAAACAGTATGGTTCATTTCATTATACAGTGGCCGTTTTCCCCTTATTTCTTTTTTTCATTTAACATTAACTTGACATTCGTTTAAGAATTTTCGAGTCTTTCATTGTTCTGTTGATTGAGTAGGCACTTATTAGTTACTTATTAGTGGAATATATAATTGCCGATAAGTTTTCTTTCCGAAAATTTTAATCAAACATAGCTTATATGTTGCTCCAAATGATGCTTTATCTACCCTTGAAAACTGCATTCAAATCGGTTCAGTAGTTTCGGAGATTAACTCTAACAAACAGACAGACAGACGGACCGACAGACAGACAGAAAAGATTTCTAAAAATCGCTGTTTAGTGGTCTACCATACATCTTTAGACCCCCCGTTCCTTTTTTTGAACTTTTATTTGTATGTACAGTACAGACACGCCGGGCTCTGCTCTTTTATTATAGTATAGAAGATAGATAGTTATAGCATAGATAGAAGAAGAAGATAGATTACTAGGTATCTCACCTTTGACTAATCTTCAATTGAAGAAGTTTTTATAAGAGGTAGGTCCTTCCTACTCCCTAGAGTAGACATCTCAATGGGGACTATCGTTTCTTTGCTCACCAGTTGGCGCCACTGTTGACTAAGGTCCAGAGGTATAGCTGTCAAAGGAGAGTTTATAAGATTGGCTCCGAAACAAAGTTTTAAATCTTGAATCTCATTAAGTTTATTCATTATAAATAACTATCATCATATCGAGTAGCCGCCGCAATGTCCGCAATGTTATGCAGTTCCGTTTTGTTCGGATTTTTTTCATTTTAATTCAAAGCGTTCACATTCATCGCCAAATAATCCATATTTGCCATAATTACACGAAGGAGATCACTTTTCAACGGGTAAATTAAAGAAATTATAATTTATATCACGAAGCCCGCCAAAACCAGTGAAAAGTGAATGTTATTGGACCTCACGTGGCACCTCTAGTGGCAAATTCACACGCGATAGCCCCCATTGTAATATATCTTAATAATAAAAATATAAGTTATATCACTACGTGTCATTAAGTATAATGCAAAACATAGCCTACACCTAACATTGGAAGATTGGAACTAATCTGACCGACCACATCGACTGGATGAATCATTAATTCCACAGCGGCAATTCTCTACTCGTATCACCATTAAAATCAGGTTGTGCATCCGTTCACCATCACTTAACTCTGACTGAACGTATCTTTCCATTTCATCATCTACAATAACTGGTTAACAACGGAAATTTGATGTAAAATAAAACCTGTAATCCTGGCTACACACGTTGGTTGGTATAGAAGAATAGAAGTGAAAGATATCTGTTGAGCGTATCATGATTGAGACAAGAAAATCGATCGAAACAGTAGCCCTAGCCCGTGATCAATCAATAATTGGACATACCTACTTGCGTTGCATGCATAGTTTTGAGTTTAATGACACATTTTGCAGCTTTTAATGACACATACTCGTAAGTGCGAACAATAAACTTGATTGAATAAATAATGTGAGGCGTGAGCTGTATTGTATAACTATCGAAACTGTTAAATTAAGCGGGCAACCTGTTTTATTTACCAGTTTTGCCTATGCGGGTCCAACGTTGGCTGCGGAACTATTTCCATTTACATGATAATGTCTTGCTAGAAGTCGGCTAGCTCAATATGGCATGTCTTGGATTCCGAACTCTGCAATTTCTGTCAAAATGTTATTCAAACTAAACATGTAAGGTAAACGTGAAAATTACACTGGCTCTACGGAATATTTTCCCTGCAATCTAATCTTATGCTATCCGATTTCTGTTAATGTGTTTCTAATCAAGGCTCAGAATTAAAAAGTGTGTACCAGCTTAAGATTGATTAAAAAGAGGAATTTGAGTATTAAATCATTCCTAGTGATATACAATGAGACGTTACGATCACGAGCTACCGCGGACATCGCGCTAGCGCCGAACTGCGCAGTACGTTATTTTGGTCGAAACAACTGACATATGGCAACTAAGATCACCAAACACTGCACCACATGGCCCGAAGACGCTTTTTGTGGCTATTATATTTCAAATTAAGCTTAGCCCTATAATTAAGTAGTCAAAAAATACATTCCTGAGCCGTGAGCATGAACTTGAATTATTTATTTAACTAGTCGGCCTGGTAAACTTCGTATCACTACGTATTCCCATACAAAGTGTTTATTCTTTTTTAGGTATTCAAATAAATTATTCCCGTTTTTTTTTCTAAACCTTTCCTGAATCACTCGGAATAGAACAAAAAAAAGAATGAGCCAAATCGGTCCATCAGTTCACGTGCCTTAGCCAGACTAACACAGGGAAATTCATTTTTCTATATAAGTAAAGAAGATTCTTTAAAAATGTGGTGGGCTGGGTACAACGACAAGATTCGAATATTATTTATTAATATTGATGGTTACAATTACAAATGTAATGATTAGTAAAATTTTCAGTTGCTTTTGTTCATATTCTAAAACTAAACTAAAGCTACAGATTAATGTTTAGAATTGTCGGTTTACGGATGATAATTTTATACGTGATAACGTCACGTAGCGATACAATGCTACTATTGCGTCATGTATTTTCGTGGGCGCAGCCGGCGTTCATCAAAAGTGAGCAAAGTTACGTGGCGAAACAACGGCAATTTCAGAAACTTGTTGCTTTAATTGCTCACTATTATGTACTTCATATGAGTCATTTCACTTGGTACCTTAGTAGCAATAAACTAGGTATCATCGTGTCAGTAGTCGTATGTAGGTATGTATGTGCAACGTATGATGCGAGTATTTTGTGGTATTGTTTGTGAACGAGCAATAGATTTAAATCACGAACTTGCCTTTGAAAGTATATTTTTATCAGAAGTAGTATTTATAATTATTTTATGTTTTAAACAGAAAAGTAAGTGACCCGTGGTAGCTGCAGTGGTCTCAAGAATTTATCTCTACAGAACGAATAGAAAATAGGTATATTCCAAAAGAAATTTACAGGTTAAAAAGAAGTCCGAACCAGTGCATTTTTTCTCAGTGAGGTAACAGCACCAGTCATGTCAGAGCTAGAGTGGTGGACACTCCTAACTCTTATTACATAAGCAATAAGGTTGACATTTTATTACATAAAAAATCGTGCTCTATGTAGAATTGGAGATTAATTATACGCGTAATGGAATGAAACTGCCAGCTATGTTTATAGCAACAAAAACGCCTCAATGTTTACCAAAAATATTTTGAAACCAAATTTAATTTCATTACCCGACTGCGACAGAAAGACGGTTATTACATTAGCACACCTAATCTAAGCCCCACGATTCCGACAAAATATTTTAATGTAATCATCTAGCTAGCCCGTCAAACTTTAAAGTTACAATTAGTGGATCGAGAGAACTGTTACAATGGAGGACGGGTAAGGATTTACCTTACTAATATTGTAAATGTGAAAGTGTGTTTGTTTGTTTATTTCTCCTTCCTTCATGGCGCAACGACTATACCAATTTGGATGAAATTTAGTATGGAGATAGTTTGAGACCCTGGGAATAACATAGGATCGGGACTTTTCATCAGATATTTCCACGGGAACGGGTTTTCCAAACCAATTTGTTCAATACTTCTATAACTATAAACCTAAATATAGATAAAGTATCATCGGGTACCCAAATTCTAAGTCTACGCGGGACGAAGTCGCGGGCAAACGGCTAGTATGAAGCTATAAGAATTAAACAAGCGAGCAAATATGCAGATTTCAATTACTGTTTCGCTTTTAATACCGTGACTTATGAATGAGTAACAGCAAGGTCTTAAATAACACGATCTTATTTAAATGCTACGATAAATATGCAAGAACGCTGGTACTTTTGTCAACAGTTTCACAAAGAACTCCGACATCACTTTTATTTCTGGCAAATGACAAGACCGTAACGAATTACAGCCAGAATAAGCCAAACTTATATGTATGTAACTAAATGTGGGGATTGTGTGGGCAATTTGAAAGATAAGCAAATTATGTTCGTTCAACATAGGCAGGTGCTGTTTCAACTAGATTACATACTACTACTACAACAGCCTATTTACGGCCCACTGCTGGGCACAGGCCTCCTCTCATCACGAGAGGGTTTGGGCTATAGTCCCCACGCGGGCCCAGTGCGGATTGGGGACTTCACACACATCTTTGAATTACTTCGCAGGTTCGCAGGTAGGTAGGTTACGCACTAGGTTACATATTGCTAGAAAATTTGGATTGAAGCCAGAGGGTTCAACTGCCGTAGGTTCGTTCACGCGCGTCTTATACCTATTTGGCGTGTTACTGACCTGCAATTAGAAGGAATATAAGGAGTGCAATTTCTGCGAGGCGCATACGATATTAGACCAATTGCATCAAACGTCTCGTCTGTGGACGTCTCTTGCTTAATGATTCATTGCGCGATTCCTATCACACGTTGTGAAGGGGCTAGATGTAAAGGGTGGTATTGCGTCACGTTTTCATCATCATTGGAAAAGAGCCAAGCTGTAAGTAAAATAACTTGTTTATTGATGAGTATACATTTATACGTGTATGAGAACCCAAGTCTGCCATTAGAAACTTATCTCAGTCCCGCAGGTCTTACCGGCGCTACCGGCGTCGGGCGACTTCAAATGAATAAGTGAAGCATGCAATTTGTACTAAATCTTTTACCCACAGGTTTGTTCCGTTTAATATTATATTAGCATAATCGTAGTCTTCAGCAGGGGAATCAGGGTCGATTTAAATATGAAACCTATAAAATATGTTATTTTAGATTAATTACATTTATCTCTTATTTTCGTTTCTTTAATATCTGGGTGGGAGTAGGTACTTGGGCGACCGAGAATCCCAAAGGCAAAAGTGTAAAATTATCACGAAAATCACGAAATCCACCCGACTCTTACTTGACCTTAAATATCACGTTTGTACAGTCATATACTTGGCTATTTAGCGCTGCAGGATTATCCTCTATATACAGGACATTCTGTATAAGTCGTTAAGTAAATAAACTAGATTTGAAAGTGCAATAAAGTCACATTGTTGTAAAAAAATGGTCACGAACTAGCTATATCGCACCATATAAGCTACAAGATAGCTGAATAGAAACGGTACGAATGCATGGCAACGCCTAATCTATGGAATCAGAGCAACGTGCGCCAGAGTCACGACACCGTCGCTTAAGCGTAACGATTTCGGTATAGATACACAGGACACTTCAACTAAAATATTTATAATGGAGCTACAAATAGCTTTATACAGCTCGTTTGCACTACGGCCATCAATATCAATCGAAGCTCCCGTTCCTTTTCAATTAGATTGTTTATGAACTGAACCAGTAGTAACTTCTCGTGAGTATCGGTCGAGTAATGAATGCTTCCCATAGGTTGTATACAACTTTATGAATAATAATATTAATTCAGTGGGCAGGCAGGGACGTTACCGCAGTTCCACATCTGATCCACATGAGTGAACATACAATATAAACTATAGCTATAGTTTGAAACAGTTTAGAACATCATCGTCTTCCTATTGTTTCTATAAGAAAGTTAAAGGGAAAGTGCAGACCTTAGTAACAATCGCAATAATGTAATTGGTAATGCGTGCTGTTTAAGACAACCTCTAGCTAGGCCGTCGTCCTATTAGAGCTCTACGGTTCGCTGTTCGAGCTCCGAGCGACTTCTAACAAATAGTAAGTACAAAAGGTACATTCAATGCAATCATTGATTTTAGCAACAATGAAGAGGTAACTTTTATTTAATAATAAATACTAGCCGCGAGCAGTGTTGTATGTACTATACTATCGATTTGGAAAGTTGGTGTGTAACGTTAAGTAGACCAACTTTCAGTACCTAGCAAACTAATGATAACTGCGGCTGCATATCCCAGTGCATAAAGAGTGCACAAGGGCCGCCAACGTGGTTTAAGTCACAGCTGTCCCGACTGGTTTTTCGAACGGACGGCGGTGCCGCGGTGTTGAACCGACAACGAAATTCCATGGACACGGCATTATATGCAAATGGAAACACCCCCTTTCATTATAGTCTCTCGTGTTCATTGTCCACGCGTGACAGAATAAATCTAAGGAATAAACTGATACTGTAAGGAACAAAGAAAGTGGTACTGCTAGAAATCGAAAACAGAGCATATCATATGATTGCTAATTATTTTCATGCTGATTGCGATTCACGAGATAACGGACGAATGACTTTCTATAGCACCTTGTATATGCATGACCATGGAGGGAACCTGTCGACTTAATTGCCCTACTTTTATGTTCCAACGTTGTTGCGCTGGCGATGTTGCACTAGGGTGCATAATGAAAAGGGCAAGTGGTCGGTTACGCTGACGACCGCGCTATTCATATTAATAAAACTTCATTCAAGTTGTTCATTATATTATGGCGCCCGGGTTCGAGAAATGAAATGAAAAAGATATAAACCTCGAGGAGCATGCCCGGGGAACATGAACCTAGGCAATAATAGAAACCTGTCAGGCGAACGTCATTCCCGGAGCTTTGACCGATCGCGTGCGTCAGCGGTTTTCAGTTTGCACGGAAATAACTCGCTCTATGAAACTTTGGCACCGTATACCGCAGCGGGAGAGGCCTATTTAATTCTAAACGTTTAATTTGGATGGCTAAAAGTAAATTATTTGGCCAAACGAACCGCCTCGTGGAACTAACTACTGCAAATGTACCTTGAAGTAGTTCAGCAGAGCGTCCACAACCACGTAATTCCAAATTACGGATTAAGGATGTTGTCGTATGCAAATAGAGCAAGGACGGGAGCCACGTTGATAATCTGGAATGATAGGAAGGGTGTAAAAAATTACGAAGGACATTTATATACAATACAATACAATAGTACATTATTGCAGAGACCGCCAAGTAGCGCATTGCCGGACGAGTCAGTTAGAAGGCTGAGCGAAGCGAAGCCTTCTATTAGTACGAGTCCGGCAATCGCAATTGCGGCCGAGGTATATACTGGGTGCTCGTGAGCATTGCGAGAGATTTTAACTACTAATTCCTGAGGCTATAAGAAGTAATAAATGTTATATGAACACGTTTTTTTATTATTTTCATACATAATAATTGCTAACGTAGTTTTTTTTTTTTTTTTAGCAATATCAGACGTTGCCAGCTCGTCCTAAAGGCACGTTTATACTACGTTAGCAATTATTATGTATGAAAATAATAATAAAAAAAACGTGTTTCGACCTAAGTTCATATAACATTTATTACTTCTTATACCCTCAGGAATTAGTAGTTAAAATCTCTCGCAATGCTCACGAGCAGCCTGTATAATGCTTTTCTCAAACGGCGAGGAAATACGTAAGGTCAGTCGGGGCAAGTGCGCCAGGATGGGGTAAGTGCGCCTAACATAAATACGAAACCTATAAATATTACTCAACTAGTAGTTGGCCTAGTGGTTTGACCTGCCGCCTCTCATGCAGAGGGTCGCGGGTTCAAATCCGGCTCGCACCTCAGAAATTATTTATGTGCGAAATTCAATTTGTATTTACCACTGAGCTTTTCGGTGAAGGAAAACATCGTGAGGAAACCTGCACGCATCTGCTAAGTAATTCAAGGATGTGTGTGAAGTCCCCAATCCGCACTGGGCCCGCGTGGGGACTATAGCCCAACCCTCTCGTTATGAGAGGAGGCATGTGCCCAGCAGTGGGCCGTAAATAGGCTGTTGTAGTAGTAGTTGGCTGTTTGCAAGGCATAGGAGCGAAATAAATTTAGGCGCACTTACCTCACATCAGCATTTACTACTTCCATGATCGTGGATGATTTGGCCATGGAAGTTGTACTTATTACCTCCATGGATTTGTCAGTTTCGGGGTAAGTGCGCCAGGATGGGGTAAGTGCGCCTAACATAAATATATCGAAACCTATAAATATTACTCAACTAGTAGTTGGCTGTTTACAAGATTACACGGCATAGGGGCGAAATAAATTATGGCGCACTTACCCCACATCAGTATTTACTACTTCCATGATTGTGGATGATTTGGCCATGGAAGTTGTACTTATTACCTCCATGGATTTGTCAGTTTCTCTACAGAGGTGTCTCAAATAGCAAGCGAATTAAAAAAAACACACACACGACAATAATGTTTTTGCTGGCCAAGGCCGGCAATGGACAGCCTCGCGTCTTCTTTTTTTGAAAGTAACACGAACATTTCCGAGCATGTTTGAGAAAATACTCTTTATTGAACACCACACAATAGAGAAAAAAAGAACAGGACAAAATGTTGTTAGGTATACAGCAGGCGGTCTTATCGCTAATAGAGCGATCTCTCCCAGACAACCTTTGGGTAGTGGATATCAAGTAAAAGAGATAAGTTGGTAGGCGGTGCTCGTAATGACCATATGTTATATATTATAAATACATACTTACATACCAGAAAGCATAAATATAAACATACATAATAATAAATATATAGTCATAACACTCATATAATAAATAAACTACGTACAGTCTAAAAGAAACTAATGACAGCCGAAACCCAGATGAAGAATAGGAAAAAGATCAAAAAGCAAGTGATAAGAAATGATCCTTAAGCTTCTTTTTAAAGACAACGCTTATGTCCACGGGAAGAGAATTCCAGCGCCGTACAGCTTGAATAGTAAAGGAGTCAGAAAAAAAAATTAGAAGAAGAAGAAGGAACAGCAAGGAGACAATTTTGGGAGCACCTCAGGGAACAGAGCAGAGGTACGGAGGGGTTGCCGGGTGAAACAGAATATTATAAAGAAGGTGAAGGATGTTTATATAAGCGATCCTTTCCGCTTGGCTCTAACGATTTGGACTAAATTTGGAATAAAAGGGTTTACGGGGTCGACAAATCGATCTAGGTAGGTCTCATATATGAGAAAACTCAGATTTAGCTATTTTCAGCCGAGCAAGGCTCAGTCGCCCAGAACTAATATTTACAAGTGAAATTAATGAGGAGGCCTATGACCAGCAGTGGACGTCTTTCAGCTGAAATGATGAATCTAATTAATCACATTTTGCGAATGTTTACATCGAAAAGTAATGAGTGGTAATTAGGGTCAACATTGAATGATGTACTTAAATCTTTCTTTGCTCATTGAGAAACAGTTATTTGATCACGCACAAATGATTATCATGTCGAGTAATTAGGTATAGTACTGTAGTGAGCCGGTGGACTGGACAGCGAGCGACCGTTATCAACAGCAACACGTGACCGACGAACCTTGTTTTTAATTATTTTTTATCAACGGGGGTTATTTTTAGTTCACGGAGTGAGACCAGCAAACGCGTAGGATCCGCGATGTGGGGCACACAGGGAAATAGTAAACATTGCAAAAATTGAGAAGAGGCAGACTGCGCGAGCGGGACCACGTAGATAAAAATCGAAATAGATTTGGCTAAGCGCCGCGTGCGCTTGTGCGCCGAACAATGCTGGAAACTAGGTCGACAATCTGTTTACAGTGTCAAAAATGCGAGCAATCTGCCTCAGATCTCGGCCGACAAGCCGACATTTAACAACCCCTGGTACTTGAAATCCCGCTTCATGTTAAGAAATATCGCTGTGTCAGTCAGTTATACATAAGTATAATCTCCCTTGAAGTACAGGCAGAGCTATAATTTTGTCCAAGCAGTTAAACACTGTATTCAAAGTCGCTTCAGGATCACATAGAACGGTGGTTTCAGAGAGGTTTAGTTAGTATAGTACAGTCTAACATAAATGAATGTTCCGACTAACGAATTGAACGGCCAGTAAATAATTACACTGGCGATCACGGAACTTTTTCCTTTCCGTATTCAGCCAGGAAACTGCCCTTGTCTTGAATTTTATTTCCTCATTGGTTACACCGACCGTCTCGTACAAAAAGTATTGTATGCAACGTTGTATAACCACGTCAAAAAATTTTCGTAGCGACCCTTACGATGTTCTACTTCGCCTCACATCGTATAATCCGTGCCACAGCTTTATTGACCTCTTTAATCCACTATTTCATAAAATTATATTAAATATATCATATGGGTATCATTAAAGTACCTATTACACAACCTGAAATAGACTTATGACGTCAGAACCTAAGGAGGATGTGCTCGATGGTCAAATTGCCCTCGTTAATATAGTAAGTGGGTGTCTATTTCGCGTCTAGCGAGTCAAATGCGAATTACGCACTATATATTGTAGCCACGGCGATATGCCACACCAGTAGGGCGTAAAGAGCAACTCTTTTTGGCTTAGCCATAGAATCCTAATCCGTACTAATATTACAAATGCGAAAGTAACTCTGTTTGTCTGTCTGTTATCATTTCACGCTTTGTGGTTGCATTTTTAATTGTATTTGTAAACTAAATTGAAGTAAATGACACGTAATTTGTCGAGTAAACTAAGAATACGTAAACACGAAGGAGAAGAAAACTCATGAAACGAAATTGCGCATTTGAGAAAGGTTGCTTAATTACTGAAATAAGTATAGGTACGGTCGACGTCCAAGAAATGTTTACACTTTTGCACCCTATTCCGATGTATTAAAGTCCAAAAGTGTAAACATCTCTTTGACGTCGACTGTACATAACATTAAATTAATATTAATAACAAGTAATGTTTCACGCAAAATAACTCGGCCGCTTTATTTTCGCAGATATAACCTCCACGGCAGCATATTTGTGACATCGTTAACGGTTGCAATATCGATTTGACCTTGTGAATGTTAACCCAGACCACTATAAATTCTGCCACTCTCTAGGTCTTCCAGCAGGAAACATCACAGATATCACGAGAAAGCACTCTTTCCGCGTTCCTCGTGGAAGGTTCTAGAGAATTAATAGTTTGTAAAAAACTATTATTGCTTTCAGTGCGACCTAATAGTGAGGTGTTTGAGGATTTAAAATTGAGGAGTGCCGGAAGACATTTGGTTCTCGCGGCGGAATTAATAAATCTATTTTAATTCGCATGCGCCAATTCAGTTTATTTTTACGAAACCTACTCTCAATATCATACGATGGACCGGTTGCTCCTACGCAACGCAATTCAGGAACTACATTAATTTTAACATTAGTTCTTTTTGGATTAGATGACAACGAAACATATGATGGGAAATCGCTTAAATATCCATTCCTGTACTGTAAGTAAAGTACATCAATATGAACAAAAACAACTCAACACTTCTAATCAAGTATGTTGTCTAGTAATATTTGCATAACAGTATGAAATTAAACACGCTAATTTCTAACTTCTTTAAAACTGTCTCGATAAGCCTTTATAGCATACATCAAATATACAGAAAGACAAGCATTCGTGAAAAATAGGTCACATAGGTCTCGTAGCAACATTTTAAAACGGGAGCACAACGGGATTTACGGTGTAAGATTTTAATTCCTGACTAAACGTGCCAATAAACATGGTGGACGGCCATCGACATTAGTCGGTCAAGGATTCAAGTGGATTTAGAGGAAGCTCGTGTAAATATGCTGTTGTGGTGGTGGTGGTGGTCACGTATTGGCAGATAGGTACAGGAAAACCACTAAACAGAATCTCTTTCAAAGTTTTCTTTAATAAACTGAGTTTACACGAAAGGTCAGTAAATAATTTCAAGTTTGTTGAACTGTAACGTTCAATACAAAAGTAAGCGGTCTGTAGACCGACGACGATAACTTATTGAGAAACAACATTATCCCTGAATCAATGAATCTAAATAATCTTATTCAAATGTATAAGCGGAATGAAATTCATTGGAAAGCATAAAGCTTTTTTGTAAGTTGAGGAAAACTTAAGATAAAACTGTAACACCGTCTGACAAGATAAAGTAGGCAACAATAGGCAAGATGTAAACAAATTAGACACGCAGAAATGGTATTTGATTAAGGCGGTTCATAGACCCAGCTCAGCCGTCACTGTCACTCGTGGGACGAGTGAAAGAGAAAGCGCTACGCACAGAACGCCCGATTTAGTTAGTATTTAACGCGTTTTAATTTCTATAAAAATACCGTCTAAAAAAATGGCATTTATAAAGCTGTGGATGTATGCATATAATATGGATATTTTTTGTGTTATAATTAGTTTTACACTGTTTGATATAATAAACTGGAGTAAAGTTGGATTAGCGGTCCGAGTTAGAGGTTACTTTGGAATTAAATTGTATCGAGCGAAGTTTCGTGAAACGTGTATTGAAAGCTGTCAATGTAAGGATGATATCATCAAATATAACATATGTTTTTTTCATATTTTCAACTTTTAACATTTCTTAGAAAAGTATGATCTCAAATGAGCAATTTGACGATGCTGGGTCAGGGAAGGGCCTTAAAGATTAATATTGTGTTTATTAAGGCTTACCTAGTCCGAATTATACCACCCATCTCTCGCTTTTTAGGATTCCGTACCCAAAGGGTAGAACGGGACTCTATTACTAAGACTCCGCTGTCCGTCTGTCTGTCACCAGGCTGTATTGTATCTTGTGAACCGTGATAAGACAGTCGAAATTTTTACAGACGATGTATTTCTGTTGCCAATACTACCAAAAATAATAAAAAACAGAATAAAATGAATATATAAGGGGGGTCCCATACAACAAACGTGCTTTTTGCCGTTTTTGTCTGTAACCAGGCTGTATCTCGTGAACCGTGATAGTTAGACAGTTGAAATTTTCACAGATGATGTATGTAGCCGCTATAACAACAAATAATAAAAAACAGAATAAAAAAAAATTTTTTTATAGATAAAAGTACGGAAACCTTCGTACGCGAGTCCGACCCGCACTTGGTCGGTTTTTTATTGATATAGATGTATGGAACCCTTCGTGAGCGAGTACGACTATCAGTTGGCCGGTTTTTCTTCCCCGTGTAGCATATCAATAGTACGGTACTATTGATATATAGACACGTAATAAAGATTTAATCTTAATCTTAATATCTAAATCTTAATATATATATAAAAAGTAAAGGATGTTGTTCGTAAAGACACGGTTTTATCTATTACCACCAACTCCAATCAACTTCCCGTTGGGGTGGTAAATACCCCTTAGTACGTAGATGATAGTAAGGGAGTTTGGTCGCGGTGGGTGGAAGTGGGTGGTGGTGGGAGGCAAAAATCTGAAAAAAAAGAATATCCGTCCTTTTCTAACCAATAGGGACTTCTGGATAGATCTCAAAATTCCTGGGATGATCTAGCAAACTATTTTAATGATCCGGATTTTTTTTAATAATTGCAAACTGTTTTAATTAGTTGAGAATGTTCGAGAAAGTTCCAGAAACTTCTCGAATGATCCGGATTTTTTTTAACAATTGTTAACTGTTTTAATTAGTTGAGAATGTTCGAGAAAGTTCCAGAAACATCTCGAATGATCCAGATTTTTTTTTAATAATTGCAAACTGTTTTAATTAGTTGAGAATGTTCGAGAAAGTTCCAGAAACGTCTTGAATGATCCGGATTTTTTTTAATAATTGCAAACTGTTTTAAATAGTTGAGAATGTTCGAGAAAGTTCCAGAAACGTCTTGAATGATCCGGATTATTTTTTTAATAATTGCAAACTGTTTTAATTATTGTTATTATTATTATGTATTAATACACTAGCAGCTGAAAGCTGATGCGTGTATGTCACTGCACTTTTTTAAGTTTATAATGTTTATCAAGTCTATTTTTAAAACAGTTTACTGAGGGTGCACTTATTACTGACTCAGGTAGTTTGTTCCACTCACATACAACACGGTTAGGTAAAAAGTGTTTCTTGGGATTGCTTGCACTTTGAGACCGAGTAAGTTTTAAAGAATGACCTCTAAGGCACTCATTCTTGCTCTTGACATATAGATCTTCCAGACTAGGTACGTTGTAGTGGTTATGCAATATTTTATATGTTTCAATGAGATCGCCCCGTTGTCGTCTTTGTTCGAGAGTGCACAGTCCCAGGGTTTTAAGGCGTTCATCGTAGGGAACGTCGCGTAAGCCGTAAACCATTTTAGTTGCACGCCTTTGGACTTTCTCAAGCATAATAATATCCTTTTGAAAGTAAGGACTCCAGATTTGATATGCATATTCAAGAAGAGGTCGGATGTAAGTTTTATATAGTTTCATAAATAACGCCTTATCTATCTTCGTGAATGTTTTTCGTATTAGCCCTTAATATATATAGCCCGTAAGAGAATTAGCCCTTTTTGTCATCTGAAGTATATGGATATCCCACTTTAGGTTTTGTGTCACTGTAACTCCAAGGTCCCTTTGGTTAACCACTTTTTGAAGCTCTCTATTCTCTATAGCATACTGTAATTGGGGATTAGTTCGGCCTATATGAAGAACTGCACATTTGTCAGCATTCAAGGTAATAAGCCAATTCTTGGTCCATTGTACAATGCGGTTCAGGTCTTCCTGTATTATATCATGTGTAATAAGTGGGTTTCCCATTATTTTGGTATCATCGGCAAAGAGCGATAGCTTTGATTGGATAATAGCATTTAGATCAGTGATAAAAATTCCAAACAAGATTGGTCCAAGAACTGACCCTTGGGGAACCCCACTGAGGACTGTCGTGGGTTCCGAGAGTTCTTCACCTACTCTGACTTTCATAACACGAATTCATTGAGAAAGTTCCAGAAACGTCTTGAATGATCCGGATTTTTTTTTAATAATTGCAAACTGTGTTAATTCCTTGAGAAAGTTCTAGAAACTTCTCGAATTATCCGGAAAATTCTTTAATAATTGTAGACTATTTTAGATAATTGAGAATGTAGAAAGTAGAAAAGAGTTCGGATGCAAGCGGTTCGGATTCGTCATCAAAATAATACAGCCAAAGTAACCACTTCACGCCAACGACGAGCTGCTCTACCCGAGCGTTTAGAACTTCAAGCGTTTCATTAAAATTGCACAAAAAAATACAGTGAACATTCAAAAATTGTCATCGGAAAAATGACTATGATATGCAAGTATTGTCATGCACGGAAATTTAACGGAGAAACTGCTGGTATGTGCTGCGCAAGTGGTAAAGTTCATTTACCAGCATTAGATGAACCACCACCAGAATTACTCGCATATATGAAAGGAGAAACTACTACTACTACTACTACAGCCTATTTGCGTCCCACTGCTAGGCACAGGCCTCCTCTCATCACGAGAGGGTTTGGGCTATAGTCCCCACGCGGGCCCAGTGCGGATTGGGGACTTCACACACATCTTTGAATTAATTCGCAGATGCGTGCAGGTTTCCTGACGATGTTTTCCTTCACCGAAAAGCACAGTGGTTAATTCAAATTGAATTTTTCACATAAGTAAACTTAGAGGTGCGAGCCGGAATCGAACCCCCGACCGACCCTCTGTATGAGAGGCGGTAGGTCGAACCACTAGGCCACCACGGCTTTCGAATCATTTTCTTCAAAATATACGTCGGTACAACTGTTGTTTTCATTTATTTTCGTTACACGTCCGTCTTTGGGTCACAAACTTACATATTCGTACCAAATGTCAACTTAATCGGTCCAGTAGTTTCGGAGAAAATCGACTGTGACAGACGGACGGACAGACACACGAGTGATCCTATAAGGGTTCCGTTTTTACCCGACTGCGCTAGAAGGAGGGTTATGTTTTTTGAGTGTATGTATGTATATTTCTTTGGCACGCTCTGTAGCCTAAATGGCTTGATTGATTTTAGCATGCGATGTGTCGTTAGATTCGTCTTAATTGCAAGAGTGACACTGGGTATATCAAAATTGCGAAAGACGAAATGGCTGACTTTTGGAGGCATTTTAAACATTTCCAAAAATACATTTTTTGTCAAAGCCTATCGAGTGGGGGGTATCAAAATAAAGGGTTTAATGAACGGATTACAAAAAAACAAATAAAATGTGACATCAAAAATTTGTTTGCAGCCGGGTATTTTTTTTTTTATCGGGTTATTACGTCTTGAGGTTCGGAACCCTAAAAGTGTAAACCTTAAAGAATTTGCTTATCTATTATTCTGAACAAGGAGCCTTGGTTGTCAATTAGTATAATTCTTTGTAAATACCGATCAGTTGAAATATGTTGTTGGAAATATATTTTTTAATACAGTTGCTCAAAAAGTCCTACTTTACGTAGGTGTTTAGCGTGCGCAAAGTTGGTTTTTGCGAACTAGTGCTTTTCTCTTTTCCCAGTGACTCAATCTTCACAGACATGTGAGATTAATAATTCAGTCAGCCAAACACTTAATTTACCAGCAAAAAATTTCTATATCACACTCAATAATTGTACAAATAATTGTGCCACTAACTATTATGACATAATAATAATAATAAAGATAGAAGAATTATTTATTAGATCTTTTTTTTAATTTTTGTAGAACTTTATTATTTTTCAGTTCTATTGCAATTACAAAATTAATAATATAAACGTTTCTAATTCCTTACTCGTTGTTTTTCTTATTTTTTCGCAACTGTATTAAAAAACGTCGTTCGATACACGTGCGGAAGTGTCATTCTTCACTCGTCCCGAGTCTAGCCACTCGCCTGCGGCTCGTGGCAAGATATCTCGTTGCTCGTGAAGTAATGACACACTTTCCGCACTAGTATCGAAATGTACTATTATTCATAAATTCAATAGGTACCTATCATAGTCATATCTCAACAAAATTTTGGATTTAAGCCTTTTATCTAAACAATAAAGTATAATATAATAATCCATACTAATATTACAAATGTGAAAGTGTGTTTGTTTGTTTATTTGTTTGTCCTTCCTTCATGTCGAAACTTCTGGACGGATTTGAATTTGATTTGGTATGGAGATAGTATGAGACCCTGGCAACTTTTTATCCCCGTAAAACGCAAAGTTCCCGCGGGAACGTGATAACTCAATTCCACGCGGGCGAAGCCGCGGGCAGAAGCTAGTTTTTATGTAAAAAATACGAAAAGAACGGCTAGAAAGATACATTGGATTTGGGTTCTAAGCAACTTTTTGTAACAACGATCCTGGGTTCCTGGCCTGGGGTGATGTCATATTTTTAATTACTCCCGTTCCATTGACATATCTCGCTCGATCGATGACTATATAGATAGATATTACATAAATTGTAAACATATACTATAATTAATAAATTTATAAAGATAATAAATGGACATGGAGATTATGTACGAAATATAAGTAAAATAATTACATAGTTATAATATGATACAAAATCCAACAAAACAACCGACCTATTTTAAGGATAGCCGGGATAGTAAAGTAACGATATTAAAGTTATATTTAAGTTTTGCAGACAACACAAGCGAATATTATTTAAATTTAAGCGAGGGAGTAGGTCAATGCCGAATCGGCTATCGATTCAGAAGGCGATTGTGTACACTGATCTGAATCCACTTGCACTACTTAAATTAAAACATATGCCTTAGATAACAGTCATAGTATTAAATTAAATTCACTGGGTGTATCCCATTATAAAGATTACCAATGATATTGATAAAGAAAGTCTGAAAGAGTGTCAGAAAATAACAATGTTATCAATCGTTTTTAGTTTATCGGAGGTTAAGAAAATTGGTGTAGAAGGGCAATAGAGCAGGAGATTAACACACTTTTTTTATGGTAGCTTGTGCGATTTCGGATATTAGACTATGAAAATAGATAATTCTCTTTAAAGATTGGACCCAATAGAGAGACGGCTTTTCTTCAGTTAAGTTTTATCAAAAACGATTCAGTGGGTGCAGGCAGACCAGTTAAGAAATTACCGTCAAAAAGTATCAGAGAGCCATATAATCTTGCAAGTCTTGCAATTAAAAGTAAAATTGAATTATAAAAAATGATTTACATAAATAAAATACCTAATATCAATAGTCCTTGTTGCAATAGTATCATTAAATTGCGTCAGGAATTGCGCGAACAACATAGGTCACAAAGATCTGCGGTTATTTTTCTTCTTTAAACTGACTACTATCAATCACGTGACCAATATCGCCACTATCACTGTACATAATTACTGAAAATACTAAAATTATGCCGCTACTGTTGCTACTTGATGATAAAATAAGATTTCAAGACCAGTGATCATTTCGTTAAAAGAGAATGTAGGTAACTGATATACGAGGCAAATGAAATGAAAATTACCTTTAATTTTTGTGAAATTATATTGTGAAAAGGTTTTAATCGTGTCTTCGCTTCGGTTTATGTGACATCCGACTAATAATAAATAGACAAAATAAAATATGCATAACTATTACTTTAGTCATACGTCCTTGCTTTTAAAGCGATTCGAACCGGGTTTTGTATGAAAGTTTTATTGTTTCGCATTTGTACAAGTGTACATAATCTTTGCACACCAAACCTCTCTGACACGGTTACTGTGAATGGCGCCACGATTAATGAAACCTATTATTATCATCGTAAGGGCGCTTACGCACCATCCAATCTAGATCCAGCTATACAATACAATCGAATCGAAAATATATTTTAAGGTATTTGTGTGATAGTATACGTATTAGATCCGAACCGACGTACGTGTCCTGTTTCTCATACAAATAACACTAATACTGACACTTCAGACCTGTATCTCTCGGATTCAGATCAGAAGCGGTGCGTAGCCTATTGAAGCTGAGCAATCATCAAGCTGTCTTAACTTATAAGCAAGTAAATCTGAATAAACAAAAGTAAACTTAATCGCCAGTGGTGTTTATAATGAGATCACTGTTGACCATCCATTGTTTGAGAACGTTTATAGATATTCGAGGACGACGCTTAACTCGGGTCGTAAAGGGCGGGCGGTAAGGACTAAGGACAATAATATTAGTTTTAAGCCGTAAAGATAATGCTCGAGAAAACAATGACGCCATACATCAAGCAAGGTGTAATATGAAACAACATAGAAGACTCATTTAGCGTCGTTGCATGCGTCTAGCCCAGAAGTGCCTCAGATCTGTCTGTCCGTTACTTTCTTAATGGATAGTGAGTGATCCAAAAAGTAAACGTCAAGTTCATGATATGATTAATCAATCAAGGAAATATTGTAACTTTAAAAAGTGCAGTAAATTATTCGTACTTCGGAAACCCATATTTAATTAAATATTTCTCAATTTATATAAAATTCTTCCGTTACTGGCTACTGAGTGATTGAGTGACTGAAAGAAAAAGCCCAGCCGAAACCTGTGGTTGGAGAAATCTGAAATTTGGGTGTAGATATAATTAAATTGTATGTGTAGAAGTGTTTACAGGTAGGTGTGTTTCGGTAGTACGAGTTTCTTCTTTCCTCTAAGATTACAATCTTGATTGATCAGTGGTTAAAATAGTACAATTAAGGCGCCTGTAGCCGTCGATGACCTTGGGCGTTCGAGCTAGATCCTCTCAATAATAACCGCGCCAAATACGCTAACGTAAATTACAACGATACCAATGGTTAATTTCGCCCGCTGTCTTAAGTCTACCGTGGCCCAGCGGTCCAAATTCATCATGACGTACATGAGAGCGCCCTCTTGCGCGGGTTCAAATCACCGCTTAAAATATCTTTTTGTATATTTTTTTTATGAATTGAATACTTTTTTAATTAATTTACATGCTGAACATGGTACTAGTGATATTTAGATATTTTTAATGTTTTTTCGTATCAAAGTCGTAGTTTAAGAATATGCAATGCAATTAGGCATTATGCGTATGTAGGGTAAAACCCCGATTAATGACTACATACATTATAAAGTTCAAACAGCAGGAAAACTGGCCTGTCTGGAAAAAAAATCTTCATGGTTTTATTAATTATAATCATGATTTTTTAATGTCAAATATTCTTGAATAAAGTCATTGTTAAAATCCGATCATTCTGTACAATCTAAACATATATTCTGTACATCTAAATATACATGGTGGGTCAGAAAATATGGCAAATACCTAATTAACCCATAGTATCGGCTATCGATTCTAAGTATATTGTATAGGTAAACATATTTTGTATAGGATTCAGGCGTCGCTCACACAACCAATCCCATATACATTTTTTTTTTACCAACTCGAAAAAAAATTAAAGACCTATACAATATACTTAGAATCGATAGCCGATATGGTGGGTTAATTATTTGCCATATTTTCTGACCCACCGTGTATAAAACTCAAAGGTGACTGACTGACATAGTGATCTATCAACGCACAGCCCAAACCACTGGACGGATCGGGCTGAAATTTGGCATGCAGGTTCCTTAGGGAACGTATGGGAGCGCTAAGAGAGAATTTCCCGAAATTCCCACGGGAACGGGAAAAACGGGATCTTTCATTTTAATATTTCTGCGCATACGAAGTTGCGGGGAAAAGCTAGTTATCTATAAAAACATCAATTCAGATTCCTTTTCTAAGTTGGTGGACGTGAATTGGGCCATCGTCCACCTGGACGCAATCTGGATTAAGTGGACGCAAACTTGGTAAATCGCCTAATATGCCTATTTGTGTCGTTTTTTTGAAAACCACCAGATGTTTCGACCAAAACCGTAAGTTACGAGTATATTGAAAAGGACTATATAATCAATACATTACGTTCCTTTTATAATCAAAATTTCAATTAGAACATTTTTATGTTCACCTTCAAACTTGCCAACTCCACTAAGTGGACGCAAACAGGCGAAGCGACCCTACTTTTCTGGTTGAGTTCGGGATACCTACCAAGCTGGCAACAGCGCGCGCGACCGCGAGGTAAACAACACGAGTGCCGAAACTCGCAACGTCGCCTTGTTCACATCCACAACTTTCTGTATAATGCAATGAAGTTATAGAAAAATAACACGACTTCAAATCCAATATAAAAGTCAAATTTTTGAAACGAACTTTTCTACTTCTAGCTTTAGTAATCATGATAGTTTAGATATTTTTAAATTAATAAATAAAAATATTTAAAAATATTAAAAACGCCGCATAATTCAACAAAGCGCCTACGTTAATAAGCGCAGCAAATGTGTGTTGTGATACTTGTGATTATACACTAAGTAAGACATAGGTTTTTCGTCTAAAAGCTATTTATCATAAAAGTTAAGAAGGTCAAGCCCTAGATAAAATTCTGAAAAGTACTTGCAAAAAATTTGGCAACGCAGATTTTTTCCTAAGCGGAAAGAAATGGTTACATATAGGAGGATTAAGGATTTCTTAAATGACATCCATAGTACAAATCATTACATATAAGACGATATAAAATACCAGAAACACTAATTGACTATATTTGTGTTCCATATTCGTAAACTTTGCAGATGACTACTTGTTACAATTATAGAAAAATGGTTACAAAAACACCTCGATTTAGCATTTTTGCCTCACTACTCACCTTAAAAGTTATAACTAGCAACATTTAATTTCAAATACAACATTCAACATTTTTGAACAATTTGAAAGCCGTGGTGGCCTAGTGGTTCGACCTACCGCCTCTCATGCAGAGGGTCGGGGGTTCGATTCCGGCTCGCACCTCTAAGTTTGGAGGCCTGTGCCCTGTGCCCAGCAGCGGGACGCAAATAGGCTGTAGTAGTAAACGAACAGCACAAGCAGCTAACTGAATACAGCAATATAGCAGTCAAAATAAATTAAAACATTCTTAGAAGCTTCGAATATAAACAAAGTTAAGTGGAATATTTAAGCATAATCGTAAATTAACTTAAATAAGCATAGCCAAGTTGTCAAGAGATTGTCAAGCGACTGTTAAATCGACTAATAATACGAAAGGTGTTTCGGCAGAAAAGCAATAGCAATTATTGCGCACTGCTGAAAATCAACATGCAGAAAAATAATGATCTATCTGTGAAGTGACAGTCTACGTGACACGGGTGACCTATTCGTCGGTATCTCGTGTAACCCAGTTCGTGAAAGATTAGGTAGATAATCACAGAATGGAAATGTAAATGCATGTTTTGTACTACAGATAGCTATTGATACCCTTATGCTTAATTTTTGACACCGTACGAAAGAGAGTTGCAATCATTTTCTCACTTTTTTGCATTCCAAGAACAATAAGCAAGAATGTCAAGCCAAGAAGCAAGGAAAGAAAAAGAATAACCAAGAAGAACAAGAAGTAAAGAATAACCTACAGTGGCTACAGTAAAGCAAAGATGCATGGGTTATACTCGTCGTAAAGCAATGACGACCGCCACCATAGAAGTATGTATGGCGCCGGTTGTCCGTCACTTTGGTTTGCGGCGAGTATAGTGCCTCAATAATCAGCAAGCAAGACTCAGTTGACTCAGGTCGGGTCGCGATTGAGTTCAGGGCTTCTTGAATAGGCGTACCATCTGCGCTGAAGGTGAAAGGAGGGCACTGGCCGGTGTCAGCCAAGCCTACCCAGACCTAGAATACCATAAAATAGCACTATCAACATTAAAGCATTATCATATAATTATAAACAATCCTTGCTAGTACTGGCATTAAATATGCAAATAATCTAAATGAGATACGAATCCATAACTGTTATTAATCCATAAATGTAAATAAAATCCAAATGAAGAATGGATTAATAAGAGTGTTAGAGAAGTTGTCATCAGCAACACTTATTTTTGTCTTCGCATTTTGGCATATCCTCAGAAACTACAAACGACAGATTATATCCAATTTAAAAAGTAAAAGAGCGACTATTTTCGCACTGTTCGGTGGAAACCTCTAGTGACGTATGTAGGAAAATGGCTATGATTCTGGGAAGAGTGAAAATGTTTGCCAAAGTTTAATTTTACAACTGTTCGCTAAGCGACAGTGATATGTACAGAATTCCCAAGAGTGTCATAAAGGCGATGTGGAGTGCTGAATAGATCAAAAAGTTTAGAAGAGTTATTAATGTTATTATGAATTCGGAATTCTGGTTCAGGTGCGGCACTAGTTTAGTAAGATTTAACGCAAAGTAGGAGTTACGCGATTAGCTGCGATTAGCATAACGAACAAGACATAAACAAACTAAACAAACAGGTTTTACACACCTAGTAATAGTATTAACGTACTTTTTCATAGATTATAACACGAAACAGAATAGCCACGAGGGTGGGTCCTACCTATGGGGGATCAATGGATTTCGATGTCCATGAGCCGTAGTGACCACTTACCAACCGGTGGGCCGTGTGCTCGTTTGCCTATACCATCGACATAAAAAAGTTATCTATATCTGATGCAGTAAATGAAATGGGAACTACATATACTGACAAGAATTAGGATCAGAATGCGAGTATTATCATTACATCAGTAGGTATCAGTCAATAACCTCGTTACAGCCAATCCCAATTACTTTTGTCATTATGATCGATCGGTTTACAGTAATAACTGCCTTTGTAACAGAAGCATTGTTTTGCCGGACAATTCTAGGTCAAGATAGTTTCAACCTTAGGGCTACACTTATAGTACGGAGCAACGAACTAAACCTTCACTCTGCAATAAACGTTTACAACCGTTTCCAAGTCAACGTCAACTTTACTCGAAGCAAGAACTACATTGCGCTATTAGTAGTAAATTGCGTGCCTTAAGCTACAATAAGAATTGCATTGTGTGTTTACTAAAGTACTAGAATAAAGCTAGACTTTATAATCACAAAATTACATACTTAATTAACAAAACAAAATATCATCAAAATCCGCACCATGCTTCGACAAAGATAATAAACTCATACAAAGCCTCGAAATTAATATTAAAAATGCTTAACAATAACAATACGAAATCACTAGCAACTATTAAAAATTAACTTTTCCACCGTTACAATTGACTCGCCCGATTAATAAAGTATCCAAATTTCGTCACACACTCACTGACTGATGATAATCAAAATGTTTGGGTACTTCCTGAAGTCATAGAAAGCTGAAACTCGGTATGGTATGTAAAGCTAGGATTAGGACACAAACAACATGAAAGTTTAGAAATTAGTAAATTCCCCCTTCCCCCTTAAAATAGGGGGATGAAAGTTTGTATGGAACTTTCGTTAATTTTAATAATGAAAATCGGTATTTAGAATACTGTTTACAATAAAGCATCCAGCAAACAAATTAGTCCTATAATCCTGTCTTATGCGACTTTCGGTTATATAACTGTCGTATAGAAGTGACTTAACAACTAAAACATTGTATAACCGTAATTCATACAACGATTTAGTCCTGTAACTAAAAGGTCCTTTATATTAGTTGAGTAAACGTTTTTACGACTCTTTATGCGAAGTCGTATAATGGGGCCAGAATATAAGATATGTAAACGTTTATACGACTCTTTATGCAACGTCGTATAATGGTGTTAGAATATAAGATATGTAAACGTTTATACGACTCTTTATGCAACGTCGTATAATGGTGCCAGAATATAAGATATGTAAACGTTTATACGACTGTATTGTGCAACGTCGCATAATGGTGCCAGTGTACAGGTTGTGCAAACGTTTATACAACTGATTGGTACAACGTTGTACAAACGTTAGATAAAAGGGTTTGGGAACTTTAATCGGACCTAAAAGTTATATAAAGGTCCTACACTACAGGCACTTATTTAGAATAAACTACCATTGTGTCAACTAAACAACATTGTCCAAAAAATGGTTCCGTATATATTTTATTTTTAGCAAAAGGATTGTTAATAAAGGTTTCATTTTTCAAATTACAATGCAAGCATAGTGACATATATCTTGCTGCTTATTATGTTTACTAGCTTTTTCCCAAGACTTCGCCCGCGTGGAATTCGGTTATCGCTTTCCCGCGGGAACTATGCGTTTTTCCGGGATAAGAATTAGCATATGTCCTTTCCCGGGACCCTACTATCTGCATATCAAATTTCATCGCAATCGGTGCAGCGGTTGAAGCGTGAAGAGGTAACAGACAGACAGACAGACAGACAGACATAGTTACTTTCGCATTTATAATATTACTAGCTTCTGCCCGCGACTTCGCCCGCATGGAGTTCGGTTATCGCGTTCCCGCGGGAACGATCAGTTTTACCGGGATAAAAAGTAGCCTATGTCCTTTCCCGGGACCCCAACTATCTCCATGCCAAATTTCATCTCAATCGGTCCAGTGGTTGAAGCGTGAAGAGGTAACAGACAGACAGACAGACAGACAGAGTTACTTTCGCATTTATAATATTAATATGGATTACTAGCTTCTTCCCGCGACTTCGCCCGCGTGGAATTCGGTTATCGCGCTCCCGCGGGAACTATGCGTTTTTTCGGGATAAAATGTAGCCTATATCCTTTCCCGGGACCCTAACTATCTGCATATTAAATTTCATCGCAATCGGTCCAGCGGTTGAAGCGTGAAGAGGTAACAGACGGACAGACAGACAGACAGACAGACATAGTTACTTTCGCATTTATAATATTACTAGCTTCTGCCCGTGACTTCGCCCGTGTGGAATTCGGTTATCGCGCTCCCGCGGGAACTGTGCGTTTTTCCGGGATTAAAAGTAGCCTATGTCCTTTCCCGGGACCCCAACTATCTCCATGCCAAATTTCATCTCAATCGGTCCAGCGGTAGAAGCGTGAAGAGGTAACAGACAGACAGACAGAGTTACTTTCGCATTTATAATATTATTACTAGCTTCTGCCCGCGACTACGCCCGCGTGGAACTCGGTTATCGCGTTCCCGCAGGAACTATGCGTTTTTCCGGGATAAAATGTAGCCTATGTCCTTTCCCGGGACCCTAACTATTTGCATACCAAATTTCATCGCAATCGGTCTAGCGGTTGAAGCGTGAAGAGGTAACAGACAGACAGACAGAGTTACTTTCGCATTTATAATAATTTAGTGTGGATTATCTCACTGAACCCTAAAAACGTTTATCATGGCCGACCATTGGTTTCACAAACCACAATTATGCGACGTTTTAGTCCTAAAACAGTCGTATAGAAGTCCCATTGTAACTTAGACAAGATGGCTGTAATTTTAGTATGAAAACAAAATGTAAATAATTTTGTACATAGACTGAAATTCAAAGAATTCGAGGGGGGCGCAAAGATTTGGACAAAAACACACCTATATATTGTCATAAAACTAAAAGTCCCATAAGAAATAGGTGCACTGAACACATTTCTCTCACACTTTTTTCGCGTCATTGTGAATTTCTTCTGAGTAAAATTCTTATGAGAATTACAAGTTACAAACTTATCTTTAAAATTCCACAATGCTCATATGATATATCAGTCAGGAACGGCAAATGTGTACCATAAAAGTCGCTATTAAACCCTTATGCGACATTTCAGTTACCTTGTAACGTCTATACAACTGTTATGGAACCACTAAAGTCCCATAACAGTCCGGATATAACCATTGTGTGACCAAAATGTTGCATGAAAACTTTTAAGCAACGTTTATGCAACGTTCTTGCCGGACTTTTATATAACTTCTATATAACGAAAAAGTCGTATAATTTGGGCCTTTTTCGCGTTTAGTAAACGTTGACAACTACGTTTATACGACCAACTTTGTGAACCAAACAGGGAATGAAAAACGTTCTTGCAACTCTTATACAACGTTATTTTGTTAGTTGGGCAGTAACCTACCTCTTATAAAAACATTTTTGAGGTCGTCAATTTAATTCTTGTCATTATTATTTATTTTAAGAGGGAGGAATAGTACTCGGTAATTTTTGTATGCACGAGTAACGTACTGGACGTTACTCGTGCATACAAAAATTACAAAAATAGAATACGTTTTTCCACTTCTAAATTATATTCCAATCTCCATGTTTTTTTAGTATGTGTCAGTAACATACTAAAAAAACATGGAGATTGGAATATAATTTGAACAATGAAACACTAGGTTTATATGTTTTCCTTTTTTTTAAATTGCAAGAACGTTGAATCCATTGCAAATTTAAAAAAAAACGGCCAAGTGCGTGTCGGGCCACGCGCAAAGTATAGGGTTTCGAAGTTGACGATGCCCACAGTACCTTTCTAAGACTTATTTAGCATTTTAACTAAGCCTGTGGTACGGTATGAGGTGCCCGCCTGACGCCTCTGCCGCTCGAGAAAAATCATTGGTTTTTTAATCATTTCATAAGTTGGTCGTGTGACTCGTAAATTTGTACAGCCTACTTAGCTGTGATAGTTTTCCTTTCAACTACGTTATATATGCCACAACCATGTTTTTTTCAGCCATCCAAATACCTCCATTTAGCTGGCAGGGGGGGGGGGGGGACACTCGACTCTAAGGGCCTTATCACACTTGCGATTTGCGAGCGAGTTGAAAGCGATTTTCAACACAAAACTCGTACGCGGCGAACTCGCGGCGTGTTCGCCTCCATACAAAACTCGCTCGCGAATCGCAAGTGTGATAAGGCCCTAACAAAAAATAGCACTTTAAAGCTTAATATTTAACAAACGCATCACTTAATCAAAATATGGTTTTAACCAACCCACAATATTTTTTAAGACCTATTCAACGATATGCCGTACCATGAGGTACGCAAGAAAAAAAATTACATCCCCACTTTACGAGTAGACTATAAAAAAAATATTTAATTTTTTTATTGTACCACTTAGTCAGCGTAACTAATATGTATATTCGTGCCAAATTACAGCTTTCTAGAACTAAGCATCTCCGAGCAATAGTGCGGACAGACGGACGGTCGGACGGAAGGACGGACATGGCGAAACTATAAGGGAAGAAGACCTAAAAAAAGAGAAAACCTATAAACCTAATGTTTAATTGTGTCAATAACATAGGTACCTACTAAAAAATCATAGAGATTGGAAAATATTTAGAAGTGAAAAAACGTTTTCTCTTTTTGTATGCACGCGTACGTACCATTCTTCTCTCTTAATATCTGATTTTAAAAACTTTCTAACTGTTAATTATATCACTATCGAAACATACCATCCCTCCACTATAAATACTAAAACCTAGAAGTCTAAGAAATCGACTCATAGAGATGCGTTTTATGCGAATGTCAAACAGTAACCGCCCATGACCGCGCGTGATATGCAGTAATAGCAAGCAATCGAGTCTATTAAGTCGCTCAATAACAATGCTACTAAAACGTACCTAATTATCTGAAGTGAAATTGGCGCAACATCAATACAAGTAATACAAACGCAAAGCCAAGGAGCCGATTTTAATCAGGACATCAAGTTCACAATATAAAGCAGCTACTGGCCTGAACCTTTATTTTTGTAATATAATAAGAGTTAAGGCGCTGACAAGACCTAAATTGATTTTATTTAAACAGTATTTAAACGAAAACTATTTGGTTTTGTAAGGCATGTAAAATATATGTTAAAATTCACTATGTACTTAAAAAACTTGCTATTTCGTAAAAAAATCATTTTTTTAACGCAGATTTCTATAATTAAATACACTATTCCGTCACACTTATACCAAAAAATTTGCTAATTTATATAGTTCATGCAATGTGTGATTTTTTTTAATCTTAATTTTTCTGATGTCCTACGTATATCGCCCACATGCCGCGGTCGTGCCTCTCGCTCCCTCCAATGCAAGCAGACATTGTCCGCTGAGACAGTTGCCTGCCTCAAGGTCATTAGCTCTTGTCAGCGTCTTAACCACTTATGCGTACGCTGATTTGTATGAATTAATTCTAGGTTAGGCTAGATTCTTACTTTTTCTATTCTTCAGCTCAGTGGAAAACAAGATACAAAGCCTACTTAGGTACATAGCGCAGATCGTCTGCTGAATATTAAAAAACTGAAATTTCCCTACAGTAAGTACACGAACATTTTCCAGCATTTTCCATCATTACCCGACGTAGGAGACGACTCGGAGCGACAACCGACCGTGACCGCGTTTGTCCTCCGGCCAGTCAACCGACTTGCGTAACTTAGATAAACACAGGCAGGAACAAAACAAAAGGGACGGCCTCTCTATCAGATTGACGTACATTTTGTTCAATATTCAGTACCAATGCTGGATTGAACCAAGGCGCGAAGACTGAGGAAGTGACACCAATTGAGGCTGCTGCTCGAAGAAAACAATTTGGACCAAAAACTTTGAAAATGGTGTCTCCACGCCCCTAGTCCAGTCTAGAAAGAAACCTATAAAACAAGTAACTGTCCGATGGCTGATTGATCGATCAACCCCAACCAAAACTACTGGTCGTCGTAGAAAGCTGAGACATGTAGGTTCCTTCCTAAAAGTGGACTTCCCATTCCCAACATTAGAGGAAATGACTGAAACATCAAGTTAGCAGCAAAACAACACAGTGGTACTATACTACCACTACCTCAGTGTATGTTACATACTCAATGAGACAAACTTAGGTGATCTGCGTATTCTGATCTTTCGACCGCCCTGTTATGTAGAAAACTCGATGTGTTGATTTCCCAATTTTCCCATACAACCATGAAAGCTTTTATCCAAATAATAAATTACCTGCTTAGCAGTTACATACAGAACGGGATGATTGTAAACTAAAAGAAATACAGTAAACAGTTTGTATGACTTTTTGTCTTTCTTTTAAACTATTTAAGTACCTAGTACTTAAACTTTAACCTTCCTTACTTATCTATCCCAACGCGTCAGATAAGACTATAGGTACCTATTCTTAAGTAGGCTCGGCATATAAGTACTTACTTCATTGACGTAATGTCAGGCAAACATAGACATTTTATTTCTCAATATAAAATTACAGCATAATTTACATACATGTCAAAATATGTGAATTTACTGACATGTAATCATTGACCTATAAATAAGTAATAACATATGGACGAACAGTGCCTAACAGAACAGAATATAGACATAATATATGCAACAAACTGACATTACAAAATACGTTCCAATATACTAATAACGCCTCTTTATAACGAAGGCCAAACGGGTGCCCGAGCTGTTCGGGCACCCGTTTTGACGGCCATTTTTCTCCGGCTGATTGTGAATCCTTACTTCATGTAATGTACTTAGATGATTCCAGACGTTAAAGTGTAATATCCATTACTCAGTCATGAATTCACGATGCATGCATACCTTTGTACCTACTGTTTACTTCATAACCCAAATAAATAATGCTTGTTATGTAACTTACGTCGTGACTAATAAAATAGGTATTAAACATTATGTGACGTACAGGAAACGAAAATAAATAAGTACACGTCCCTTGTACAAAATGAAAACAAAACAACCTGTGGTGTAAATAGATGTCCATTTTTCTGTAATTATGTACGTTGTTTTTGGGCATGTTCATATTCTTAAAAGCATTCCCGTCTTTGTATTAATGATAACACGTAGTATGTTTACTTACACTATGTTTATCGACAAAATGTCAAGTAGGGCCGCATTCACATGGAGATTCAAAGCTTAATTGATAACAAAACTCACGATTCAGATTCACACGCATTCAGAATCATTAAAAACCGGTCAAATGCGTGTCGGGCCACGCGCGATGTAGGGTCCGTACCATGATATTTGTTTACTTCTCCGTGTTACATTTTTTAAGTTGGTTGACTATTAGGTACTCGTAAACTTGTACTAACTTAGCTGTGATAGTGTTCCTTTTAACTTCGTTATATATGTCTACTAATACCGTGAACTTTTTTCAGCTGTCTAAAAAAACCATTTTACTGTGGCACTTTACTCTGACAAAAATTACCATTCATCACATTAGCTTGATATTTCACAAACGTCATCATTCAACCGAAAATCGGTTTTCACGCGTGAAAACCCGCAATCTAAATATATAAAACTCAAAGGTGACTGACTGACTGACATAATGATCTATCAACGCACAGCCCAAACCACTGGACGGATCGGTCTGAAATTTGGCATGCAGGAAGATGTTATGAACGTCTCATAACATCTCCCTGCATGCCAAATTTGCAGGCATCCGCTAAGAAAGGATTTTGCAAATTTCCCACGGGAACGCCCATACGAAGTTGCAGGGAAAAGCTAGTATTTTATAAAGACTTAGGTATCCAACGACACCCCCCACGCCATGGATGGAGTATGCGAGAAAAAAATAACATCCCCCTCAAAAAACATTTTCCTGTTTTATTTTACTACTTTGTCGGCGTAACTAATATGAAAAATCATATATTACAGATTAATATTAATATAAATTACAGACTTCTAGAACTAAGCATCTCCGACCTAGGCTGCGGACGCCGAAAAGACAGACGGACAGACATGGAAAAATAAAAGGGTTCCTTGAGGACTACGGAATCCTAAAAAGCATAGTTGACAGGAATAGCAAAGAGCTTTGGGTGACGGCGCCCAGCAACGTGATAGAAATTTGAAGTAGAATGCCTTATGAAAAACTTTTTATTGGAAATTTCAAGTCGGCATGGCACAGAAAGGCTACAGAACAGTGGTCCCAACTACACTGTCAGAAAAACTATTTAGAGAGATATCTCCATTTTAGCCTTTACTGCGTCGAGTCTACTGTGTTTTTTTGAAATTATTCCTATTTTAAGCAGGTACGATTCATGTTTATAGAGAACATAGTCACTTCACTGGTTCTACTGCCTACCAGATGGGTAGTAGATAGTTTGGCGGTAATTTCTAATAGATGTAAGATACCTCGATTGGCGGTAACGATTAGTTTGCTAGTGTAATTAAAGCGGTTGTTACCTGCTCTGTTAGTACTTAGACATCTTCCTCTATGTTTTAATTACTTCCGTTATCACGTATTCAGGTACAGGAACAAAGGTAGGTACAATAAGTTAGTAGGTACTACTAAGTAACAGTCATGAGTCATATGATATTCCGTAAATCTCTATAATAAGAAAAAAGCCGGCCGGAGCGAATCGGACTAACTCATATGACGGGTAGCAATATTATGCCAAAATATCTCAAAAACTACGCGACGGATTTTGTTAAAAGCAATTTTCATCTTCAAATAAAAACATATTTTTCTGTCATTTATAAAGTAGGTATCGTCAGAAAACTTGAAAAAAAAACAATTCTGAGTTATTCATGAAATTCATGATGATCAATTTGGGTTTCAGGAAAACAAGTTACTACTTATGTTAAAATGTGCCGATTGGAAGTTGGAACTAGGGTGCACTGACATTGACCTCATGAATGTTTAAACTTCTCTGGATAAACAACTAAATTATACAACATTTTATAATAAATACATTTTTACCCATTTGGCTCAACTTTAGGCCTTCTATCATTTTTTTGAGGTAAATTCTTATTAGGTACTTAAAGTAAATTAAAATAGTATACTCAGAGAATATAAATAACTGTAAATCTGATGGTAAGTGTGCATAGTAAGCAATTTTTTATTATAACATTTTAAATGTTTGCTTTATTTGCTACTATTTCCCTAAATTTAAGGTACTTGGTTATAAAAAAATTACTTAATGTACCTAATTAAAATCCAACAAGCAGTGCCTGCAGCTGCTTTCAAGTCACAATTAAGAAATAAACTAATCAAGGTTGGCCTTTGCCTTTTCAAATTTAGCTACCAGAACAAAGAAAATTTAACAAAAATATTTTCAGTCATGTCCTGAAAATCCAGTTAAACTGAATTACTTTGGCATGTACAAATTAGTAAGTACCTAAGTACTTAGTGTAAATAGGATTGCTAAATGTAAAGTATAGATATAAAATAAGTATGAAAGAGGAGTTACAGACAACTATGTGAAAAAATTCAAACAGAGGACATTATAAACCTCAGAGCGACTTACTCTAGACTACTATTAGACTTGTTGGACCGAACAATTCATTTTCAAGGAACCAAATAATGATGCAGACTGTACTTAATTTGGATGTGCATTTGCATAGCAGCAATCTCTGTGGTGGGGTCCACCGAAGACCAGACACATATGTAGCAGGTCCTCTGGTGCCACAACATTAATGCTGAGTCAAGAGTGGACACTATTTCGTTGGAACAAATATCTCTGTTGTGTTCTATTTAGTTGTTCAGTTTTGTATTTTATATTTTGTCTCACTGAATACACATTTCTCTATTTCTAATTTAAATCAACCAAAATATTAGGTACTTAGGTACAGTCAAATTTTGTACAAGTACACTAAAATAAAGCAAGACTCGTAGGAAGGAAATTGTCTGCTTTTAGAAAACAATGTAATATAATTACCGGGGAAATCAGGTACTTGCGGTAGGTACCTACTGTAATGTAAAAGGATGTCCAACCATAACAATGCCCTCTTAACCATATTAAGAACCTAATAACGAAACGAAAATGTACAGCCATCGTATTCAACAATGAATCAAAATTCTACCAAGTAGAATTAGAAAACGTAACCTACTTAATACGTTAGCCAACTAATAAAGCCATCAGCTGATCAGCTGTAAGTAGCTAGAGAGCCCCGGTTTTATCTTTTACTCATGCAATACATACGAAAGCAAATTTTAACTCACCAAGTTAACTGGACTTAGTATTTCACCCATAATCCTTCATTTGTGCTAGATGAGAAATGACGAGAAGAAAAGTGGTATTTTCTTCTGGAAAGTTTTGCCGAGCGTGCAGCGGTGAATTCAAATTTGACAGTTAGTTACTACATTTAGTAATCTGTGGTTAGTTAGTCAGGAGTGGAAGTTACAGTGTTCAAATTTCCTCGCCTTACAGCGACATCTGTTAGTTGCGTGTATGCACTTTTTGGTAACAATTGAAATAGTCAAGGAACAACCAAGGATCTAGTCGGATGATTTTGGTTTCATAAATAGACTATGATGAAAAAGGAAATATGGGATAAAATGTGTTTTGTCCTGTCGTGTGTGGTATCAAATGAAAGGGTTTTTTGAGCTGGTTCTAAAATATATTCCATGATTACATTTCAGTTACGTGTTTTAAATTAAAATGAAACTCTTTTTCATATGTATTTTTCGTTTTTTATAAGTATTACTTAATGGCTTTCATTGCACCGCTACATCAATTTCTGCTTTGTCCAAAGGTATAACTGGTAGGGAATGCCTTATGGCATTAAGCTCGCCTTTTGTATTAGTTTTTTCTAATGTGCAATAAAGTTTAAATAAACAAATAAACCATACCAAGTTTGGGCTCATCGTGTATAGGGCTTGCAATATCGGACGGTTTTTCAATCCCGGAATTATTTTCGAGATTGACAATCAATTCCGGAATTTCCGAACTATCTCCGGAATTGAAGATCTCATTTTCTCATTACGTTTTATTTATAATTTAATCAATGTAGGGTAAAATAAACCCTAAGAAGGGTAATCGACCTTTATTTATTAACAATGAACAAATATAATTAAGAGGTTAGTTGTTCTTCCTACTACAAAAAATATAAGAATCACAAGTATTATTACTCGGAGTCGTGTCGTTCGTCTTTGAGCTCAATTTTTTGAATTTTATTGTTTCGAAATTGAAACTACTCGTTCCGGCTTATTACCTCCATGGCACATAAAAAAACTAAATACATCGGAACGTTTGAGCACAGAAATACGCCTAACAATGATTTAGTTTGCGTTGCCTAAACTCTTTAAATAAACTAATCCAGTCTTAATCCAGTAGTTTTGTCTTTTAGCTCGGTAAATTTCAAACTATATATTAAGATAAGACATTGTTGGAGTAAGTTATTACGCTTCATCATATTGGACTTTATAGGCACTTTGATCGGGATTAGAGGTTAAGTGTCAACAAAAATCGGAGCCTATAACGAACGGTTATTTGGTAAATTGTAAATGAATAGTGAAAAGAAAAATGCTCGCGGTCGTGGGCGAGGTAGGGGCCGCGGCCGGGGCCGGGGTCGAGGCCGCGGCAGAGGCAAAAAGGTACCGAAGGTGATGTCTTCCGACGAAGAAGAGTGCTCGGTGGAGGAAACTTCCCAAGACCAAGAAGAATCAGTAAATGAGGAATCTAAAGAAGAGATTGAACAAGCTGAACCACCTAAACGTAAGTTGACATTAATATTAATCACCTTTCTTACTTATCTGTAACTTAAAATAGTTTATGCAAACATACAGTTACTTGTTCTTGATAAACTGTATAATTTGAAAATCACCACATTCCGAGGACTTGAAACAAACAAGGTTAGGCCAATTAGCTTCACTTTAACTTAATTTCACTTTAGTCTCAACCAAAGTAACGGTTAAATAAAAATAAGGAGTAAATCATAGGTATATTTTCTTTCACCCGTATCTAAATACCTGATCAATAACACTTGGTCATTTTAATATCATGGTGGAACTTATGACTTCAGATTTATGTTGTAAAAATGTTTTAAACCAATTAGCCCGGTTTGCATCAAGAGAGTTAATGATGATGAGTCTGTTGAATATAGCACTTCACAATTAACAAAATGAAGTTTCTGTATGGAATGCTCCTAACTCTTCAATGCAACACAGGCTTAACTACTTTGCTTGTGCACTCTTCTCTATTTTTACCGTTTCCAGTGGAAGTACCATCAGATATCTCTCAGCTAGAAGCACCCGTGTTCACAACTCTGCAGCGTGGACCACCCGAGCCGATGCTGCGCCTGGACTGGAGTCACAGAGCCACACTGATCGGAGAGAAAGTCCTCAACCCCATGATCTACTGCTGTGATACATGCTCAAAACCTATCCTTATTTATGGTAGAATGGTGAGTGTGTAAGAAAACTGTTCTGTACAGGGATCATTTTTAGGGTTTCATACCCAAAGGTTAAACTGTCACCAGGCTGTATCTCATGAACCGTGATAGACTGTTGAAATTTTCACAAATGATGCATTAATTTCAGCTGTCTGAAAGATCTTTTGTGTATTTTTCAAAATTATTTTCCAGATACCATGCAAACACGTATTTTGCTTGTCCTGCGCAAGGGCTGACCACACACACTGCCCAAGATGTAGAGAGAAGGTATGTTTTCATAAAAGTAAATTACTACTTGGTATAGCAGGACAGAACTAAGAAGGCCCGCGGTGAAGCAATTAAGCCGTTGACGCACAGTCTGTTATTGCTTAATCTGTGCGCCTTCTAAGTTGTGTCGTGCTATACTACAAACCATACATACTTTATTGTTTTTCACAGTTTGATGATTGCTAACTTGCCGTCAACATGTTAACATTGAAATGAATATTTAAGTTTTCATGTATTTTATTTCAACAGCTGTTACTTTGCCTTTGCAGGTTCTAAGGGTAGAACAGACAGGCTTAGGGACAGTGTTCATGTGCACACATTCCGGGACTCGCTACGGAAACACAGGATGCAGGAGGACTTATCTCTCACAGGTAAATAAATCTCTTTAACCCTTTGAACTCAAGGATACCTAAAGTTGCCATGCTCAACCATGCCTACCACGCCAACGACACCTAAGGTGGTCTAGGCACACGGTGGACACGGCCTATAAAAGCACGATTTTGGACACAATTCGAATGAAGTGTCAATGTTTGCGTGCGAGGACGTCTGTATACTTGTAAATGCGTGTGTGTGTTACTACGCGGGCCCACGATCCACTCTCCATCTCCGGATGAAACAAATGACAGTAAGGGCGAGTTGGGAGCGAGTTGCGCGCCGGCTAGCTAGATTCAGGCGGGTGATTCCGTGGCCTCGAGTCACTAGTCCTCGAGGTGCAGTGTTGCCAATTTACCACATCATGTGCCGTATAACACCTTAAATTGCCAACACTAAGGTCTCCGAAACGTCAAATATCAGTGACATTGACACTATCGTATTAAATGACATTATTACTTTGAAATTGACAGCCAAAACTATAGACAGTGGCGCCAACTAGTGAGCAGAAATAGAGTGGCTCTCATTCAGTGGTGAAATTGATTTCGCAGCGGGATCTACAAGCACACATCAACCACAGACACGTGTCGTCGGGCGCGGAGCCCAAGCCCGCGCCCGAGCCTTCCGCGCTCGCTGTTGTCAAACCCATCTCGGTGAGTTATCAATGTTATCATGGTTCTTCAGTTTTTTTTTTTTTTTTTTTGTAGGGCCATATGTGTGTCACCTCGACCATAGCTGATCTATTGTGACGGCCCTTCTGAGTAGGTTCTTCAGTTCCATTTAGTGTCTCTTTTCAGCCACCAGGGCATACTGGAAGTCATCTTGACGACAGGTTTGGCTCAGTTGGTAGTGACCCACTGTTCCGAGTTCCGACTGTCGCGGGTTCGAATCCCGCTCGGGGCAAACTTTGTGTGATGAATACATTAATGTTTGTACTCGAGTCATGGATGTTTAGCATTCATATATGTATGTATTTCTCTACATAAGTATTTATATCGTTGTATAGCACCCATATTAGAAGCTTTGCTTGGTTTGGGGCTAGGTCAATTTGTGTAAAATGTTCTAAGATATTTATTTATTTATTAAGTACCTTACTTACGCATTGTCAATAATGATTTACGAAATAGTACATTACAGACCTAAGGTGGTGAATTCGTTAATGTCCCAGATCGCAGGTGTTTGTGTCCCGAACCGAAGGTGAGGGTTATAAATATGCGATCTGGAGCTTCACAAATTACCGCTCGTGGTTTGTCTAGTCTTACTTTGCTCCCTGTTTGCAGGGTAGAAATGGAGAGGGAGCAAAATCGCATTTTGCTACCTCTAAACAGGGAACAAAGTACTCCTTTTCGAATAAGAGGAGTGAAAAACACAATTTTGCTTACCTGCTGCTGCTGGTTTTCTCATAGAAAGATTGAAAAGCAGAGTTCGGCAACAAAATTATTTACACCTTGAGTGGCACTGGCATAGCTTAAATCGCTCGCTGGCAGGATTCAAACCGTCACTCGCGGTAAAAATACCAAGTTGGTCCCTAATCATAGTGTTGTATTGTTTGTCCGGCAGATGGCGCCGGCGGCGAACGACCCGCGCGCGCACGCGCACGCGCACGGCGGCGAGCGGCGCGCGCGCACCAACCTCATCACCGTGCCGCTGCACGACGCCGACCACCACTACTACAACTACTACCCCGTAAGTGACACCTCTGACCATTGGTAGTGACCGTAGTAGTGAGCTCGGAGGCTCGAATCCTGCCAGGTGCATTTTTTTTTACGAAC